>JAUZST010010469.1:0-37463 GCA_034779995.1 Parotocinclus haroldoi | reverse complement strand
ATATATTTGCTTTGAGCTGTTGGAAATTGGATGTAGGAGGAACAGAATTGAAGGTTATTCTTAGTCATAGTCCAGCACGCTGTGTGTTGTGCGTGCGTTTGTCATTGAGTACATATTTTTAGCACATTGTGCTATTACACACTGCCTCATCGCCACCAGTCAGGTGTCTGAAAGGACCAAGCACTCATTTACTAGGAGTGGGTAGGTGTGACTTTGCAACGCTCGTGGGCTTCCGTCACACAGGGTTGTCTTTTAGTCACGCTAACACTCTTTTCAGTCTTAAGTACAGTGGGATTTCCCAGGATAGACATGTGATTCAGTTATGAATGGCACGATTATATAATAAATTAATGCATGAACTGTATTTTAATGTTATAATGGTATAGTGGTATTTTTGTATACATAATTGATAAATGGCTAAATTATAGCCATTTTAGGTCACACGTGCAAATCAAATGTTGAGAAAGCTTAAAGAATGGTTTAATGGCTTGTTTCTGCCACCTACTGGACTCTGGTTACATTGCAAGGGGCCAAATAAACCTGATTTTGCCTCCCAGGAAAATGTACTGAGCTTTTATAGCAAAGTATAAATTGCTGGACAGTGTTAATATGAACTTGCACAGTTTGGCCATAAAGTTCAAGGTTCTACTTTTTTCTTTTTGTTTTTATGGTAATTTGGCTACTTTATTGTTCTACTGTCAAATTCCGTAGTACAACTTTAAACCTGGTTGACTATGAAATAAATTATTTCCCATTTCTACTATCAGTGGTTTTGTCAATTTCACACTTTTTTCACAATTTTTTCCCCTGGGTTTCCTGTGCGTTTAATCTATACACAACCTTGCTTACATTTCCCAGAAATGACTCACGTAAAACGTTACCCATGAACTAGTCATTTATAACAGCCAGTTAAGACAGTTGTTTTGTTACACCGTGTCCAGGGTTTATCTTTGATTGCATCCAGTTAGGCTCTACCCAGACTGGTGACCCAGACTTGGTGACCTGTTTAGGGTTGGTCCCAACACCGTTGCGTGTTCTGGACTAGGTAAATGTGCAGTGTGAGCTTGCTGTGGAAGGAGAAAAGGATCAGAAGTGAACCACGTGGGATGATGCAACTTCAGCATTGAATTTGCAAAGTTTGAAATGAGCAGCGAGTGCATGCTGGTCTTCATCACACCAAAGACACCTCATTCCAGTTTTTCACAGGAAAAACATTGAAAAATGATAAGTGACCACAGTAAAACAAACTTCACTCAATTTTATACAGACAAATAACACAATGAAAAGGTTAACAGGGGCATTCAGTACAGCAAAGTGTAGCAGAGTTTGTTGGAAAGCCTCAGTTCATGTGAGGGCGAAAGAGAACGCGCTGTCTGCCCAAGGACAAACACCAAGCTGAAAACGCAAGGCAAGTCACTGGCTTGAAAGAACCAGAGGAAGAATAGGAATGAAAAGGACATGGTTGTCCAGAAGGTCATTATAGCATACACCAACAGAAATGGGATGCAGAGGCACAGAGGTCTGTTCTGCACATTGCTGGACTGCGTGTGTAGACTATTTTTTTTTTTTAAAAAGGGTTTGCTTCACAGCGTTTTACCTTCTCGCAGTTAGTCTTCTTGCTAAGTGACAGCCACCAGTCTGGCAGGGTGAGGTTTATAACACGCTTCTTCTTCCCTTTACCTCAACAGACCAGAGTCCACGCTTTCGGTAGAAGCACCATTCTTCTTGCCTCACTGACTAACCCTTGAAACAGGGCCTACCTAAATAAAACAAGCGATGGTGTGATTTTCCAACAGTGATGCACATTAGTCCAGTTGGTGGCGATAATGCACTAATGCATACAGACATCGAAAATGTATTGCAAACTATAAATGGCCTGACAGTTTTAATATGAACTTTCACAGAACTATTTTCAAATTTTTGATAGCAATGTTCTGGCCACTTTATTGTCATAGTACAACTATAAACCTATGAATGAATAAATTATTTCACACTTCTACTACTGTTTTATAACATGTTTTCGGTATTTTATGCCTTTATTGATCTTTATGCATTTACTACATTACTTTAAAGCTTTATTCATGCTTTGAATCATGAATTACATTGAAATATAGGTGTTCAAAATGGTTTTCGTGAGGAAATTTTATTCAGACTCTGAAACGTTTTGATTTTTTTTTAGTTTGAATGGAATTCTGGAACCAATTAAGTTCGAATTCCGAGGCTCCACTGTATTGATCTAGTTCAAAAATGACCTGTGTGGCAGCAGTAAGCACTAATGTCAATTTTTATTACCCAGCAGCTTTTAGATGTTGTTCAGATTTTCAATTACGGAAGAAGTAGGAGTTTAAGCCATAGAAGGAGTGTTTTTTATGTGTGCGATGATTATCCCGTAGGTCAGTGCCAGCATCTTCTGAGGTCTCACGAAATCGTCGATGTGCTTCTGCCTTTTTGAAAGAGTCCTGAAGCTCTTGTAGTGCAGACCCTGAACCCCTCCTTAGATTGGACCCAAACTGGCTTGAAGATCGAGGGTAAATGTACGGCACACTAATAGAACCCATTTTATCTACTTCCTTCGTTGAATCCCTTATTAGTAGCTCCAAGACTGTACGTCTATCTGTTTCTTCTACACCGAAAGCTACCCGGTCCAGTTCAAAAGAATCCTTTCCAACCTCATAACTGTGGATTCTGTTCAAGTCTCTCAGACTTCTTTCCTTCTTCAGAATTACAGAGTTGTCTTGTGTGAAAAATGCCGCCGGCTTGCTGTCTTCTGTCTCATTTCCTGTCCCAGCAGGTTTGTTGATGCTTGTTTGTGGTTCAGTGCCATGTGACGCAGGCAGCACTTCGCACACGGAGGTAGCGCTGTTAAACACACGATTGTGACTTTCCATCTGACATGCTTGACATGATTCATTGGCCTTGCTGCCTTGGTCTGTCACGAGGCATGATTTATGTGGTATAAACTGCACGCCACGTGTACTGGGGATCTTCTCACCAACATAACCCAGAGATTCAAGAGTTTGTGTAGACTCAGGAATGAGGGAAGGTGAACGATGAGGGTATGCGCTTTCCAAACACCGTCGGTCCTGCAGTATATTTGCCTTGTGACCCTTTGAAGACTGAGACATCAGATGAATAGAATAAGGTCTCTAACACAAACACAGATGCACATATTCACGACTTAGTGAAAACATGCCAGAGAACAATGAAACAAAAGAGTGTTTAGTATTATAGATTAAAATATTTGATGGTTGAATGGTTGGATGGAAAATAAAGGATGATGCATAGCTTTACGTTCGCCACCATGTTTGTTTTTACCAGCTGTGTTGTGTAAGGGTCCATTGCTCCTGTAATCAAACCCATTGTTTTCTCATTGAAGTCATCCATTTTTATAGGTTTAGCAAGCCCGGTACCTGGAAAGAATCCAAAAGGTCCAGTTAATTAACTGCTATAACATATACAATTCATTTGCCAGGTCAAAAACTCGTAATACTCGAGTCATCTCTCTGTCTCGAGACCATAAACAAGTGGTATTTGACTCGTTTTGGTCTCAAATGATTTGGACTCGTGTCTTGGGTCTTGGTCCATGGTTAGGTGAACTTGGAAATTGCAAAGACCAGCTGAGTCAAATGTGTCTGTCTGAGGTAATGTTAAGTATAAACTAAAGGTTTTTTTAAAATCGTTGTTGAAAATAAAGATTTCCTTCAAACAGAAAACCTTCTCTACAAGTTACTGCTCTTCACGATCAAGGTTTAATCAATGAACATATTTTAGTTTGAACCATTTGACGTTAGACCTAATGTGCATTTCCATTTTTGCTCTGCCTCACTTTATGTCCACAAAATTTGGAAATATTATTTTTATGGTTTCCCATACAGTATAATAATAAAATTGAACATGAAGGGAATTATTCTCAAATTTTGATCAGGGCTTTTCAATTTTCTTATGACGTTTTGTAAAATATTGTGCTTCAGAATATATTTAAGTAATGAAACATGGCTAAAAACTGCTCCTAAAAAGTGTTCAGTAGCAGAACTTTTGGCAAGATCTTTCCCTCTTCTAAGTCGAAATGGAAATTGTTCTGACGAAAGGTGCTCCAAACACTACACCTGTGTAGTGTAGTTGATAAGACGTATGCCACTGGGATTTCTCTAGATCACGAAGGACATTGGCAGTGCGTGCTGTCAACGTGCTTTGCCAGTCTGGCAGTGTCCGATTTGGGACCAACGTCCTTGGATCTTCTATGACTGGCTTGTTTGGCTAAAGGTGAAAAGATGAGAGTGCTTAAGTGACCCTGTAATTCTAAGCTGCTGCTGGTGTTCCATGACTGCATTACTGAAGCGCAATTTAACGACTTACATGTTGGAAGCCATTTTGCCCTGGCCATGTTACAGCTTTCCTTCTGGTTTCCATGGGAATGGTTACTAGCTCATGACGATAAGGTGCACCTAAGAAATAACATTATTCACCCAGTTTGTGAGGAACACTATAGCGTGACATAATCATTAGTAATTATTTGGCTGGATTACAAAGTACCACCGATATGGAAGTGGTGTGAATGCATGCACTGACTACAGCAGTGGCGGTTTGCTTTACAAACACCTCAGAGTCACTGTGAGTTTAGAACTAGTGCGACAGCCAAAAATACCAAGCACTGTCCGGTCAGAATCTGACCTTGTTTAAGTGACGGAAGACAACACACCAGTGGAGTTGTGTTTGAAATGGCAAGCTAAAAAAAACCTAAACAATGGCATTGCGCTTAACATACTCATGCTCCAGCCAAACCTGTCCTGGGTAAAGAGTGAGATTCGGGTTGTGATAATATGCATAATCTCATAATATAATCTAATAATATAATGCATAATCTAATCGTTATCTTGTTTCACTGTTACGGTGAAAGGTTTGGTGTCCATAATCAGACTAAAATAAGTACATACATGAATCATTAGGTCCCTCACCTTTGGTCTTGCTGAGCACAGTGACCCGCGATGCACTGGCTGGCACAAGAGGGTTTATGGGGCGGTGGGACGCAGCCTGGACACCCATCTCACGGTCATTTGGCCAGCGGTAAGAGGGGAACATGGCACGTTGGGAGATGTGTGACTGGTATGGATGCTCTTTCTGAATTGAGAGCTTAATTGTTTTCTCACTGTCAGAAAAACAGACCGGGTCAGCAAATGAACATGCTCACAGGGTCTTAGGTGGAGGTAGGGGGATGTCAGATACTCACAGTAACATGGTTATCTTACAGAAATGTAAGGTATACGTAGAGGTAATCAAAGATCAGTAATGCCATCTAAGAACATTAGGAAAAGCCAAGGGTGTATGACTGTGCCCTCGGACAACCTCAGAGATAAAAATGAATTGATAAAAATGAATTCACCAAGAAGTTGTTGTTGGAATCAAATGAAACTTTATATAAGTGAATGCAATGGTTAAATATGTAAGTGCTTACAATATTAGACTGGAAGAATCAGTTTATTGGGAAAATCTGTACACCCTAAAGGAAACACTACTACCCTGCTATGTTGCATCTAGCCTGGATGCAAGATGATTACGGTTGGGCATATAGACATACAGTATATATGTATATTTGTGTGGCACATTTGCCCAAAGTTGTTGCAGCTCGGCTTGTAGACCTTGCACACTCATACAATAGGTCGCCAAAGCTGGCATCCCAGCTGGTCCCGTAAATGCTCGATGACAATAAATCTGGCAACCATGCAGGCCAAGGACGTGTTAGAATTTGGCAGAGCAATTCCGGGAATGCTGAAAAATACCAGTGAAATGCAACTTGTGGCCACAGGATGTCCTGCATGAGCTCTTAGTGTCCCTCGTATCACTACTAGGGGTCACCAACATCACACTAGCAGTCTGGGTAGCAAAGGCAGGACCATAGTCAGATCTAATTATAAAGACCTCACCGTGAGGTCTTCATAATCAGATCTGACTATCGTCAAACTGTGGTGGCCTGGTAGTTAAGGTACTGGACTATGGACCAGAAGGTCCAGGGTTCAAATCCCACCTCTGCCACATTTGGGTCCCTGAAGCCACAATTGCTTGGATTGTAAGACATAAGAGCATTGATTGTAAGTCGCTCTGGATAAGGGCGTCATAAATGTGAATGTAAATCAAATGCCAAAGACAAAAAACTAAAGACAGTACGGTATAGATGATGGATAATGATACTGTGGAAAGTGCTCATGCTCGTCGATGTATAACCATGACATAAAAGAGCCTAAATTTTATGACCCCCAAAGAAACTTATCCCATAGTGTCTCCTAGAGCTGTAACACAACCAGTGTACAGAGTTTCACAAGGCGATATTGAAGATATCGGGTTAACACTTGGATAATCCCTCTGGGTTTGCTGTTATTTACAGCTCTGACACGGGTAACATCCTTGAATGCCAAGCATTTAAATGCTTATCCTGCTTATCTTCATTTGACAACCTCCCAGGCTTAATCCTAACATTAATATTCATGTTGACAATCCTAGCTGACACAACGCAATGGGCTTTACTGCAGTAATTTAATGTTTAGTCTTACTCGACAGCTTCCATTTCCCACTCTTAAGAAAGGACACATTTTTTTTGAATAGAGCCCTGTTATCATTGAAAGGAAAAGCTACTGACAAGCAGTCGTTCTGAAACAAACTGCTCACGTCACTCCTTGTGGTATTTTGACCAAAGCATCTTACAGACATTTCATTGAGACTAAAGGGAACTGTGTTGACTAGGGCTGGCTCGATACCATTTTTTATGCCCGATACCGATATTGATACTGCAAACTTGAATATGTGGCGATACCGATATCAGAGCGATACGATGCTAGCACCTCTTGAAACACTGGCGTTGCATACTTTGCACTCGGCTGTTTTACTTTTATCATTTATGAGCTTTAACTCTGACATAACACGCTGCTAGCTTTTAACAGTTTTAACTCGAGTTCCAGCTATTGCTCACGTGTCACGTCTCTGTTTACGGCGCGTCGTCCAAACCGTAGTGAAGCAGAAACATGATAGGAAAGATATCGGATTCAACTGTTTTTTTCCCCATCCGATCTCCGATCCAGTGATTTTGCCACATATCGGGCCGATACCGATACAGAATATCGGATCGGTATAGCCCTAGTGTTGACTTGTGAAAATGGGGTAGTGTAAATCAGCTTCAAACGTGGACTACTGACGATTATTCGTATAATTTATTCACATTATTAAAGAAAGGGGAATTCTAAATATCAACTGTATCACTGCTTTTATAGACACTGTGGTAAATTAGAATAAAGAAATAAAGATCATTTACGTTAAAAAGGAAGAATTCATAAAACACTGTTTTATATTCTTACCCCAAATTGACACTGGTGGGCTTGGGGACTCTAAAGTGATATAAGGTGAAATGGTTAGTTACATTCCTAGATAACATTACGAATAACTATAAGAATATACATCATGTGGTGAATGGAAAATCGAACCTACAGCTCATCATTGGGACGAACATTACTTTTCTTGGTTGGGGTTAAGTCATAGTATTGTTCTATGGTGACAGATCTGGGGATACAACGTCAAGAGATTTATAAACTTAGTTAAAGCAAGGGAGCTTTCAAGCAAAATAGGTTCTTCATAAGAGGCTGCTCACTCGGGTAATGTAGCTCCTCCGTAGCTGTAGTGTTGGTGGCCGGTAATGAGTGCAGGGCCTCTTCTGCTGTGAATATTTAATGCCATTCTCCAACCAGACCTGTGTTTTCAGTGACGACCGTGTAGATATCTGTGTCGTGGATATAAAGTCTTCGGAAAAACGAGACTCAACTGAAATTATTTTACGGGATTTTATAATAAAGGCAGAGCAAGGCAATAGATTTAGCTCAGAGGAGAGATCCAAACTACAAAAAAACAGGTATGGTGATATTTGGTAAAAGGAACGAAACAGGATATGAGGTCATCATTTTTCTAATGGCATACTTTTTTTCTGCAAGCATCCCCCCCATTTTTTTTTGGAAAGAATATTTTTCTCTCTGACACATGCAAACATCTTTTACTTTCAAACTCTACGGGAATTAATTTAAATCCATGGCATTCATACAAAACAGCAGCTTCTTATTAATCAAAACAAAATAAATTGACAAAACAGACCCACCCATCCTACCCCCCCCCCCCATACACACACACACACAGTTTAAACAGCTATATTAGAGAACAGTAGCCCAAAAATCATTCATAAATCATTAATACCAACCTGAAAAATCTCATTGACTGTAATAAAACGATTTTATATGTTTTCTCCATACTTTTTTTTACATTTCTGATTAGTCTGTGAAGTAACTGTGATGTTGCAGTCTGCTTTCTCACCTTTTCCGAAGATAAAATGTCCTGGTACTGCTAGGTAAGTACCAGTTTCAGGTATTTATCCTGGAGAGCATATAGAACTGGAATAATCTGCACATCGGCACAACTCAAAGGCTGGTCACACCACCTGACAATCCAGCAAACTGCACCAGAAAACCCAAGAGTGACATCCAATCCAGCCCAGAGAGGCATCACTGTGAAAGCACTGCTGCACTCGGTATTGTGTTCAGGATTCAGATGCAGTGATATGAGACGCTTCTTAGCCCTGCACCACTGACTGATCGGCTTTCATAGGTAAACTACACTTTAAACGAAAAAAAAAACAATGCAAACTTTTATTTAGGAAATGTTGGGGCTGTCAGTTTCTGTTCTTAACCCGGGAAAAATGTCATGTGAAATTTCATAGTCAAAATGTAAATTGCTTGACAGTTTTATTTTGAACTTTCACAGTTTGACCATAAATTTCATGGTTCTACTAAGAATATTTGCTGGTAATTTGGCCACTTCATGGTTCTACTGTCAATTCATTCATAGTATAACTGTATACCTGGTTGATCATGAACTGACCATGAATTCATTCACACTTCTACTGTGCATTTTGATGGTGATTTGGCCACTTCTTGGTTCTACTGTCAACTTTCACAGTACATTTTATTCCTGGGAAAGTTTAGCTCCAAATGATTTGAGCTGTTCAAATGTTAAACTAAACGCATCTGCGATTCCTGATCAGAATCAAAAGTGTAAACGTCCAAAGGTGTGAATGACGGGCTGAATGGACGAGCTGAAACCAGAGTAGACCTCAGAATCACAAAAGAGTCCTGGGTCTGAAAGAACAATGCTCAGGTTACTGGCAAAACACAGGGACCTTCAAACCCAAGCCTGCAAAAATGACACAGGTGTACAACAAAACGTCCCGTCCCTGACACAGGATGCCAAATTTAAGTGAGGAAATTCAATAGTAAAAGTAATTAAAATGACTTGCGTACCATTTAAAATGTCATGCTATTTCATGCTATTGGTGCCGTGTTTGATGTAGTTTCATATGATATTGTCCATTCTAACAGACTATTTCATAATCTCCAGTTAAGGCTAATAGATATCAGCAGAAAGGGCAAGTATTTTGCATTCAGTCTTCCAACTTCTGAGCTTCACAACAAAAGCACTAAAATCCAGGGCTTTTTGATCTGTTTATGACTGCTCCCTGTGTGGAGTTTGCATGTTCTCCCCATGTCTGTGTGGATTTCCTTCAGGTACCCGGGTTTCAAATCATACAATCAGCATAAGCATATAAGTAAAACGTTGCTAGATTGAGACATGAATAGCATTTGTAATGGTCCTTCTTTTTTTAAAAAAAAATTCTTTTATTATAGATTTATTAGACTTGGTAGAGACCTGTCGCCGTGAAACCATCTCCAGAAAATTGTCCATCCTTATATCGTTTTAGGTTAATGGACATCATCGCAACCATTTGAGCCCCCCAACGTGGAAACAAACATGCCACCGTCACTGGTCGTGAACCTTTACTTTGTTCATTTTACCAATGAAGTTCATGGGCACATTGCTGTCCGTTACAAAAGGAAATGTGCTTCATGTTTATGTTTTACAGTGCTGCCTCCGCTTAGGTGCTCCATCACATCTGCACACAGGTGTGTTTCGGTGTGTTCTATCTATCTGCTTGCCAAGCATTGACACTGAGCTTATGTGTAATCCGTCGCTTTGTAAGTTATTCCGAATTAACACCTAAAGCGGATCCTCGGGAGATTTTATTAAAGGATTTTTAGCTGGAACTTTAGTTCCAGAGCCAATTACCCTGCTGTGTGGGCATTGCAGCAGAACATTTCCTTCTGTTTCTATAGTAATACAGCCCAGCCTGGAGTGATACCTTGAATAAGATTTGCCGGTTAATACACCACGATGGGACATGTTTCATTAGGCCTGTGGATGCCAACTATGTTGCTGCAGGCCTTTACTGACATCCCTTTAGGAATTGCATAGTGGCTTGCTTAGCTATTCAACATAACAGCCACCGAGCCACACAAAGTTTCGGACCGTTATGCCATCGCGTTCGAGTGGCCCTCAAACTGCACAGCGTTCAGGGCGTGACCATAATGATATGTAATGACCTACTGGAGCAATTAAAAAAACTTCTCCAGTCAGTAAACATGCATTCATGTCATGTGCAGCTCCTGTACAGTTGCAAGAGATTATGGAGAGATTACTTGGTGATTTTGGAAGCAAGCCAGCCAGTCCACTGTAGGATCCCTTTGCCTGACAGAATAAAGTGAATATTTTAAATCAGATGTCTAGTCGAATCCACAGCGAGAACACTGGGAATGAAAGATTCTTTGGACACACAACATGTAGAGAAGTGTAGCCAAGTGTTTTGTGCAGGGGAAAACAAAAATGGGGTAATTCTACATTTGTTTTAGTCCCAAGGTATCTTGGTTTTGTTTAGAATACAGTTAAAAAAAGCAGTTAAGAAGTAATTCGAATGTTTTTCGACGACTCTTTGAAATGACAGAGGACAAACTGTTGTTTAACACACGCTCCCATTTACATCTCACTTCATGTACAGTGTCGTGCAAAAGTTTTAGGACACCCTTAGATTTGTTGTTTCATTGAGTATAATGACTATGTATAATTATGTCCCAGTCTCTTTCTTAACATGCAAACACAATATAGGAAATATAAACACAAAATGTAAAATAAAGCCCCGCAATTTTCAGAAAAAAAATGACTTCTGCAGGCAAAAGTCTGTATTTAGACCCGTCCAAAATGACTGTAGAAGGGTCAGCTTGGCATCCTGATGAAGCTGCCAGATGCAACTATTTCTCAAGCGTAAGGGGAGATCACACTAAATACTCACCACTGTAGCCTGTAGAAGCCTTCGTGTATTTTCTGATTGTTTTGTAAAACAAAACAAAACAACGATCATAATGATGACCTAAGACTTTTGCACAGTGCTGTGGTTCGCCTAAGAGCTTAAGCAAATCAATGCAATCATCTGTGACTTCTCTGGTCCTCTGAAAAGGAGCAGGAGAGGATTGAGCATGGAAGTGGAAATGGGAGATAAGAACTGACCGTGTGTGTGTGTGTGTGTGTGTGTGTGTGTGTGTGTGTGTGTGTGTGTGTGTGTGTGTGTGTGTCTCAGTTTTTTTTTTTCTGGTAGTGAGGTTTAGGTTAAGTTTAGGTGTGTAGCGCCTATCAGCTAAATCAGCTAAAATAATCATGATGTCCCTAACAGGATAGCTGGACAAACGTGAGCTGGTTAAAGTTTATATTATGAAACTTTTCACAATAATACATACTATTTTTTTTGCACAGAATGTATGTGGTCCACATCTAAATATAATTACTCTTTCTTTTTTATTGATGTTCTAATACAACAAAGTTCAGGATTTGCCATTAATTTGATCCAGTTTTTAAATGAAGATAAAATAACGCCAGCGTGTTGAGCACGTGCGTGTCCGCGCGCCCGCGCGCGTGTGTGTGTTAGAGATGCGTTATGGTACTGAGGAGAGGAGCGACTGCAGCAGTACAGTGAGGTCAGCTTTACTACCAGTCGCATCAGGCGGTCCAGTTGTGAAACTACCAGGAGTTCAGCGTTATTTCTAACAATGACAACTTTCGACTTCTCGGACGTGGAAGCCTTTCTGGACCGGCACCCGGAGCTCTTTGAGGATTACCTGCTGAGGAAAGGTGACGGTGCCGCTGCTGTAAGCCCGTTTCTAAGGGACGCGCTGCAGACGGACAGCTGTGCTCCAGGTCAGGACCAAGTCGAGCCGGAAGGAGCGAAACACCGTTGGTCTCACGCCGAGATGCGGCGCACGTTTGCGCGCTCCAAAGCCAGCGC
Source organism: Parotocinclus haroldoi (assembly GCA_034779995.1). Classification (NCBI taxonomy): domain Eukaryota; kingdom Metazoa; phylum Chordata; class Actinopteri; order Siluriformes; family Loricariidae; genus Parotocinclus; species Parotocinclus haroldoi. The sequence continues at coordinate 25,270 of JAUZST010010469.1, read as the reverse complement.
GGCGCACCGCACCTATGACGAGCGCGAGTCCCGGGCTAGTGTGAGGCGGCGAGCGCTGCTGCGCAAAGCCAGCTCTCTTCCTCCTACAACGGCGCATATCCTCAGTGCACTGCTCGAGTCAAGGGTGAGTATCCCCAGGTACCCGTCCAGCGCCCTGGACTACAAGTACACGCTGAAGGAATCGGACGAGCGCCAGTTTTTCCTAGAGCTGGTTAAAGACATTTCCAGCGAGCTGGACATGACCAACTTGGGCTACAAGATCCTGGTGAATGTGTGTGTGATGGTGAATGCGGACCAATGTTCCCTATTCCTGGTCGAGGGCCCAGCTCACAAAAGGATGCTTGTGTCCAAGTTCCTGGACGTGCACTCAAGTACAACAGGTCGCCCTTGTCCAAGTGCACTGCCATCCCCTGAGGTGCAAGTACCATGGGGCAAGGGCATTGTCGGTTATGTGGCCGAGCACGGAGAGACGGTCAACATCCCAAACGCATATGAGGTGAACTCCAATTTCTTCGAATCAGCACCCTTAATTGGCCAATTTAAATTAACATATATTAGAAAATTGTCCTTTAAATGCCACAGTCTCTATTACAGGAGACATGGGGACTGAAAAAAAGCATCGGTAGTATTATAACTTCCTTGCATGGCCGCTCACTGGCTGTAACTGCACTTAGGAATTACTTGGCTTCTCTAGATCTGCACACAGTTATGTGTTTCCACTCACATTGGTGCTAGAAAGTCAGAAATGCAGGACTGTTTAAGAGACAAGGTACAAGGTGCCTCACATCAATTTGCTGAATAATTTTCTGTTGAATTGATCTACTTTTAGGATATTTTATCTCATATTAAATGTCTTTATATGATCTATTATATTTATTAGATTTCATATTTCTGTTAATAAGGTTCACAAACTTTCTAGCAACACTGTAGTCTGGAAGGTTTAAAAAAAACAAACTGTGCAATGCCATACAGAACCGTAAAAACTTGCATCATGGCAAGCATGGGTACAGCTTAAGTTTATGGTTTAGGTCACATTCTTACCAGTGTATGTATATGAAATCAAACCACACTAACTTCACATGTTCTCACAACTCATAAAAGCAAAAGAAGACATTATTGTGTCCCCAGGACTGACGTTGACAATAAATGACCTAAATAGCATGACAGAGTTCATTCCAGGACTCGAGAGGTGCTGCCTGACTGAAACATGATTAGTTAAATTATGTCAGTGTGACCGATAAACCTATTTTATCTGGAAGGCTCCATGCTAATGGCACCATTTTACATCTAGAGTAATGGGTCCCGCTTCGGCTGAATGCAGGATATCATTATAACATGGCCAAGGGCGAGTCGTCCTCAATGGTCAGCCGCTGAACTCATTAAGGCAATGGCCCAAGACCTGTCTGTCATAACAGTCAGAACAGGTTCATCGGGAGCCTCTATTGAGCAATTCCTGTAGGAACGCCACAAATAGATTTGTAATAACAAACGGGTTCCGTATGAGTTAAAAGTATGACCTCAAGGGAAAATGCAATAGCTAAATGTATAGTTTTACAAAAAAAATATTCCCAGTATTGAGGCTAGCATGAAAGTACAGATCATTTAACCAAAAACCAGTTAAAAAAATGAAATTACGTCATGAACTGAAAAAGCAATATAGCATGAGTACATTTCCATTTATGTTATTTAGCAGACGCCCTTATCCAGAGCGACTTACAATTCATACAGTCTCACAATCCAAGCAATAGTAGGTTAAGGGCCTTGCCCTAGGACACAACTTTGGTAGCTTGGCAGAGCTGAACCCTGGACCATCACGTCCACAAACCAGTACCTTAATCGTGAGGCTATCACAGTTCCAATCTGAGAACATTTTAAGGTTTATTGCTAGTTGCTTAGGAGAAATAAGCAAGGTTTAAGACAGACAAGAAAAGAAGTTAAGTCACAGTGCAAATCTCCTCACCGTGGAATCACTACAAATTTTAATTCATTTGTTTATTCATTAATGATTTCACGCTTATCCTGGTCAGGTTTGTGTGCTCATCCAGTGCCTATTTTGAAAACACAGGAAGCTGGCGTCAGCATGATCAGCACTGTATGCACAGTACGCAAAACCTGTCCCGACTGGGACTCTTTCCTGGGTCACCGCGGTGGTGGGCTAACCTGTTCGACCACTGTATCACCTGAGGCCCGGAATCTCTTCATTAAGGAAACCACTATGAAATAATTGTCATAAATGCCAGTTTATCACTGTTGTCTTACAGCTCCAGAGGTCTGTGGTTCGATTTCAAGCCCAGACCCTGGGGTTTGTATGTTCTCCCCATGTCTGTGTGGGTTTCCTTTGGTTTCCAACCAAATTCCCACTGTTATTATTTGTTCCACAGGATCATCGGTTTAGTGACGAGATCGACAGGCTGACAGGTTATAAGACTCAGTCGATTCTGTGCATGGCCATCAGTAACAGTGACAGGGAGGTCATCGGAGTGGTTCAGGCAATCAACAAAAAGCCCAGCGGAACTCGATTCACAGAGGATGATGAAAAGGTGAGTTCCATCACCATCCTCCCTCCAGGAATAAATCCAAACCGTGAATCTAAACTGCTCACAAAAATGAGGTCTCATTATGGGATATTTCATTTTGATGTATAATACAGTATAATACTGTAAGTGCTTTATGAACAAGATGGCTGTCCGCTCAGAAATGGCAAGAGCCAAGGTGAAAAAATATTGCAGTAATTATAGTAAAACAATGATGTGACAAAGTGCGTACGGATAAGCTTATAAAATATTAAGGGTCTAACGCAAGTCCCAAGGCATTTCAAATATTTAGCACGAAGCCGTTTCTTAACTCTTTTAAAGAATAGTAAAAATACAATAACCTAAGTGTTATAAATGATGATGTATTACCTTGTGAAAACAGCTATTTTATTGAAGAACTTCTACTTGTTCATTGGTGAGGTAATTCCACAACTTTCAACCATTAGGTCAAATGATAGAAACATCGTATCTTACATTAGTAGTATTTACTTTACTAAACATAAATTAACGATAACTTTAACGCAAACATATCATAATCAGTGCTCGTTAAATATGGTCCTCCAGTGATGTTACATTCATAATCGTTTGACTCCTGGATGGCTTAGAAAATTTTAGAAGCAGCTATTTCACTATCATACTAAACAAATTGTTTCAAACTGTATCATTAAACATTTTTTCCACCCTAAAATAACTTTTACAGGCCAGGTGCCCCAAAGCAATATGCAACAATCTCATCAGTCATTGGATTTGGATTTAATGTTGGTAAAAATAACAAGTACAGTGATTAAAGAAGGAAAGGAGCCATACTATTTATAGATCATTTAAATGTGAAAGTGGGTTGTGTAATCCTAGTCATGAGTGAAAAGGCGAGGCGTCAGTCGCCAGTCGAAGGGTCTCAGTCATTTGGACGTCTGTGGGATGTTTGTTTCCCACCTGGGTGCAGTACAGAGAGCAGGAATGGCTCAAATGGAACCTATCACGCTGGATAGCTAAACTGTAAGAGTGACACAAATGAGACATACATTTTCCAAATAATCAAGCCTCAATCACTAATCCATCAACACCTCATCAGTATCTCATTAGCAGGCAAACATTTAGCAATTGGACAGCTCATTATCATAATCAATAATGTTGATTATCTAGGGTGTTTAGGTGGCACAGTATCAATACTAACCCACTACCATTTGATACATCAGGTGTCAGGTGTTAGGAGGGAAGGCCAGTCGGGGGTGGGGGTTAATCCCTTGATGCAACGACCTCTGCTTCAGTGATGGACTTGCATGCCATCCTTGATATGCTAACACCTCTGCCCTGTGTTCTCTAAGCATAGCTCCGGACCCCCTTTGGCCTTCCAGCCACACATACATTTTGCTTTAGGTCAGCGAGAACAGATCTTCACTCCTTCCAGGGTGAAAATGTTAATAGGCTCAAGAGGAGATTTGGCCTTCTAATGTCATAAATGTCATCAATGGTATTTTCATGGCTGGATGTTAGAGTTTGGGCTCTCGGATCAGAGATCTAGAGGACACCAGACCACCCCTTCAAAAAAAGAAGCTACATTTTAGTGTCATTTTGAACTTGTGAAGGAAAAACATCAGACTTTTTGGGCAGGGGAAATACAAACTAGAAATAGAAACTGAAAATACAGCAACAATTCTTTGAAAACGTTCTTTAATTCTGAGCCTGTGAACAACAAAGCCATTACTCGGATCTCACTGTTTGCGAGGCATGGGGACCTACTGTATTTTCAATGTTAAAAGATTATTTATAAACCACCTATCTATGTTTTTTTTGTTTTAGCTTATCAGAGACCAACAACTACAATGAAAGGTGTTACCATACCAATTCTGCAGGCCCTCTCTATTGGCTTGGCATGCACTTCACAGCATTTTTTTGGTTGTGAACACGATTTACTTCAGGGGAAAAGAGGGAAAGCTTTAGTTTTCAAAAATAGCCATGTACCGTGGACTACTTTACCACATGTAAAGCACTAGAAACTAAGAAACAAACCATATTAAAATGAAACAATGCTTGAAAGAAACCAACACCAACAAAAATATACACGCTACACAACACACTGACTTTACAAAACCCCCTAAGGTCTGTCCACAGTTGCTTCCATTTGTTTCCAAATCAGGAGTTTCCTCATTGATACTTCTGTGAAAAGGATCTCCACTGCTCATGCCTTTAAAACAGTTGCTTGCCTTCTCTCTCTGCTCAGGTCCTCCAGATGTATCTACCCTTCTGTGGAATATCGATCTCCAATGCCAAACTCTTCTCAGAGTCCCGCAAAGAGTACGATAGGAGCAGGGTGAGAGGCTCAACCACACAGTGCTCCTGCTCACAGCCTGGAGAACCGCTGATAAATAATGCACTCAGAATATAGAGCTTTATTTCCAATCTATTCTAATCTATTGAGCAGAAGGGACTGATTGCCAGGCTGTATACGGTGATTTAGTACAGGGCGATGACGCATGCATAACGTTGTGCAATATTTAAATGCATTTTAACATCTTGTCAGTACTTAGGAAGCCTTAAGCTTTAGGCTATTTGGTGGACGCTTAATAAACTCGTATATTAGGTGCAATTGATTTTTCAGCATGATTTACGTTCAGCTCCACCTTCAGCGTGTGTGTGTTTGTGTGTGTTTGTGCTCTTATGCGTGCTGTTTGTACAGGCCCTTTTGGAGGTGGTAAACGACCTGTTTGAGGAACAAACAGACCTGGAGAAGATTGTGAAAAAGATCATGCAACGAGCGCTAATGCTGCTGCAGTGTGAACGCTGCTCTGTGCTCCTGCTCGAGGACATCCACTCACCTGTAAGTCGAACACCTGCTGGGATATTTTGGCCTCTTGCCTCTACCTACAGCCTCCATTCCCTCCTGCGTGAGTGACGTAAGTGCAAGACACGGCTGGTTACAAGGAGTTAGCAGAGCGGCTAGGTGGCTAAGCTAACAAAGACACAATGCAATGCAAACAGACAGAGATAGGATACACAAGGGCAGAGTGACACAGCCAAGCTGATGCACATGCATGTGCCAAAAGGGAACGCCAACATGGGACCCAACAATTCAAATGTTATAAGCAACCAGGTAAGGCTCCAAACAAAGAGCTACAGCTAACAGTTGGAGAGGAACACACACGATAGGGACCAGGCACACCAGAAACCGGAACTCCGGAAGTGGCAAGCCATAACAGGATCAACAGGGATGACAACTATTTGAATAGACGTTATCTGAGCTGTGATTTGAAATGAGGTCCAGCACATTTGTATAGCAGGATTCCAGTGTATCTTGGACTACTCTGCTAAGATCTCTCTCCTCCTTGCAGGTCGTGAAGTTCTCAAAGACTTTTGAGCTCATGTCACCACTTTGCAGCATAGATCATGATATAAGGTGAGATCAGGTCCAGGGTCACGTGATTATTCGATGCGTGATCAGGATCTACAAATCTGATATTTGAAAGATTTCATTTGCTTTCAAATTTTATGAGAACCAGTCAAATGATATGACGGCTTTATCATTAAGAAGTTGTAGCTCCTTCAGTAATATCTCATAAAGGAGAGGTACACGAGTGCTGTTAGTCAATAAAACCTGATTTGCATAGTAGTTATGTTTCTAAATGTGTAGCTGGAGCACAGTATACCAGACTGCACCAAGGCAAGAAAACTCACTGAACCTTGAAGATATACGTAATGATGTGTGTGTGTGTGTGTGTGTGTGTGTGTGTGTGTGTGTGTGTGTGTGTGTGTGTATGTGATGATGATGTCAGCATGGAGAAGGTGTCCTGTTCTGACTGGCTGATCAATAACAGCATCGCTGAGCTGGTAGCATCCACAGGCCTACCTGTTAACATCAGTGATGTGTGTCAGGATCCTCGCTTTGACGCTGAAGTGGGTGAAACACACACACACACACACACACACACACACACACAGACAGAAACACACACTTTATTTAAAGCATCAACGAAAAACTGCTGCAAATAAAAGAAATATAGTTTCTTACAGCATATGGTCCATCTGCCTAACATAATCCTAACCCTAACTCTAACACTAAGCCGCCTTAATCCTTATCCCCAATCCATCCCAAACCTTAGTCCCAACCCTACCCTAATCCTTAACCCTTACCCCAAATCCTTACCCAATCCTTATTCCCAACCCTACTCTCATCTTAACCCTCAGCACTAACCCCAATTCTCAACCCTAGCCAAATCCTTAACCATTAACTCTTACCCTAAACCCTAACCTAATCTCTAAGACTAAACCTTAACCCTAACCATCAGCCCTAACTCTAACCCCCAACCTTTTCTTAACCCCAACCTCTAAGCAAAACCCTTTAACCCTAAATCAAAATCCTAAATTGTAACTGTACCCTAATCCTTAACCCACACAGTTTCTGTTTTGCTTTGTTTACAGGCTGACCAAGCCTCGGGCTGTCATGTTAGATCGGTACTTTGTGTCCCCATCTGGAACCGAACACATCAAATAATCGGTGGGTTTCCTGCTTAACAGATAATACACAGTGATAAATCCCCAACACACACACACACACACACACACACACACACACACACACACACACACACACACGATCTGACACTTTAAATATCTGAAAATACTGGGGACTATGGTGGACCAGTGGTTAAGATACTGGACTATTGACCAGGGGGTCCAAGGTTCACACCCCATCCCAACCAATCTGCCACTGTTGAGTCCCTGAGCTAGGCCCTTAATCCACAAGACCCTTAGCTTGTAAGGCGGTATTGGTTGTAAATCAGTGGTTGTGGCTCAGTGAGCTAATACTACGTCCATCAGTGTGGAATCCTGGGTTCGAGTCTCATAACGTTTAACTGTATGTAAAGTGGGTTAGGGGATCATCCCCAGGCACTGCAACAGTGACTGTGAGTTTAAAGATGGCTTGCATATACTATATGTTCAGACGTCTTTAGAACAGCTGCTGGATTCCTGACTAAGAAAAGTGGAGTTCAAATGTGAAAAATATAATAAGGACGATAAATGTATAGGATCACACACATGTCCACCGGTCCCCCTCACAACAAGACACAAGTAAATACTTATTTTATTTAAATAATTAGTGTTAACTAATTGAATATAATCTAGTAATTGAATCTCTCTCCTTAATATGTTTAGATAATACAATACCGCAATGTATAACCACAATTTTGCCGACATGTATCCAAAAATATCAAATGAACTCTCTTCTGTTTTCAAGGTGTTGCACAGATTCTTAACCGTTTGGACAGGAGGACATTTAATGATGCAGACCAAAGACTATTCGAGGTGTGAACTCCTTAGCAAACAAAAATTTGTTTCTTAACAAAAGTCTCTACTTTTTTTTATACTTTTGGTATTCTGTCTGTCACAGGCGTTTGTTATTTTCTGTGGCCTTGGCATCAACAACACAATGATGTACAACCAGGTGAAGAAGACATGGGCAAAACAGTCCGTGGCCCTGGATGTAAGAAACCTGTGATCTCTTCAAAAATGTCTAATCGGTGATCAAAATGGATGTCTTTATGGTTGAGCTGACAGTATCTCTCTTCCAGATGCTGTCTTACCATGCAACATGCTCAAAGGTGGAGGTGGACCGACTCAAGGTATTTCTGATCACGCTGTTTGCCAAAAGTCCAACCAAACTCATTAAATAATTGATTAGTTAATAAATCAGTTATTAAATAAACTATGCTTTAGTTACTTTGTTTTGACAGATGCCACGACAAGAAATGGAGCTACAAAAATACAAATCGAATGTATCTTGTTTAACTAAAGTATTTAAAATGACATACAGCCTCTAAATGCTATTGTTTAATTACTAATAAACTCTACTGAGACGTTAAACACTAAATCTAGTGCAAGGTAGCTGCTAACTTGTAGCCTACTATTCAACATTATTTCGTAAAATTGTATTTGTTTTGTGACATAAAATCTGCCAATTGTTATTAATGATTAATGATTAATAATCAGAAACATGTTTAGTTTAATGATCAGTTGACAATCTCTGTTGTATCTACCTGTGACAAAACCATCCATCTATCCATCCATCCACTATCTTCTGCTTAATCCACATGGGGTCACGGGCCAGCCGGTGCCCACCTGGCAACTCTGGGCACAAGGGCAGGAACAACCCTAGATGGGGTGCCAATGTATTGTAGGGCACACATACACAGTCATGCACACAGTCACACACTAAGGACGCCTTTAGAGACACCAATTAACCTAAGCAGTTAGCCCATGTCTTTGGACTGTGGGAGGAAACCGAAGTACCTGGAGTAAACCCACACGGACACGAGGAAAACATGCAGATTCCACACAGAAAGGAGCCAGGTTGCTCCATCCTGGGATTGAACCCGGGACCTTCTTGCCGTGAGGCAGCGGTGCCGCCCACCGAATTACCGTGCCGCCCCCTGTGACAATTGTGAAGGCTAACTAGTCTTTACACCTGTAAAGTAGATGTACTGTAGCTGGGTTTCGTTCAGAATGTAAACGTATAGGTGTTTAGGTGTCTCCTAAAAACCTTCTCTCATTGACTCACAGGCAGCCAAGGTCCCGTTGAGCAGTGAGCTGGGGATCACCGAGTTCTACTTTAATGACTTTTCTCTGGATAATGATGCCATGATTACCGCCTCCCTGCGGATGTTTCTGGAGCTCGGCGTTGTGCAGAAATTTAAAATTGATTACGAGGTGAGGCGCCTGTTTAGAGGGAAGATGCTGAAGATATACGCTTGAGTTCCAACTGGCTTAATTTACCACTGTATCCTCAGAGAAGCATAAGCTAAACCTACAGATGTAAACAGTGATTCAGTGATTCAGACTAAAAGCTTGGCAGTAGAGAAAGAAACAAGGATGGGTCACAGTCTACTTTCACTGTTCATCATCAGGTCCTGTGCCGCTGGCTGCTCACCGTGAGGAAGAACTACCGTACAGTGGCTTACCACAACTGGAGGCACGCTTTCAACGTCTCCCAGTGCATGTTCATCATGCTAACTGTGAGTCCAGCTGATAGGCCTAAGCCCAACATAAGCCTAGATTCAGAGTTGAAAAAGATGCTTTTCCAAAGATGTGTCCATATTTCCATAGACCTATGTATGTCATTTGGCAGACGGCAGGATTTCAGGACGTCCTAACAGACACAGAGACTCTGGCGCTCATGGTTGGGTGTCTTTGCCATGACCTGGACCATCGTGGCACTAATAATGCCTTTCAAGCCAAGTGAGCTAAGAATTTGACAGCGACAGCAATCTAACGAACATCATAAACTCACAATCGGAATCTTTCCTCTGTGCATCACAATTAACTGTCTGCCATTTATACTGCCCCTGCAGGTCAGGGTCAGCCCTTGCTTTGCTGTATGGAACTTCGGCTACTCTTGAGCATCACCATTTCAACCATGCTGTCATGATCCTACAGAGCGAGGTGACTATTTAAAAAAAAAAATACTTTCAAATGATCAAGACTGCCCTTTACATCATTCTTCATGACTGAGAAATGCCATAATCTGCTTCACTGGTGTTTTTAGCTCAAGTATGACTCGCTTGTACATTTCGTTTGCCTTTAGGACTCAGCAATCGGGGGAAATCTCAAATGACTGCCAGACCTGATTAATTAGGTGTTTTAGTTCCCAGCTGTTTAATCATTACCAAACCATACATCGATTTCAGGTTTCTGTACACTAAGCTCCTTTAACCAATTAACTCCGCTAAAAAACGACCCTGGGGGTATTTGCCGTTGAATCAGGCATAGGAAAAATGAAAAGTGAAAGAAGGACTTAATTAAACAGCCTGAAAGACGATATATTTGAATAATTATACGCAATGGGGGCTGGGACTATGCATGTATTGCATCAGTATTTGGTCATCCTTGGAGGCAGCGCTTTATCTTTGAAGTTTTTTGACGGAAATAAAGTTCTGAGCCTGCACATGGTGCTCCTTTCTCTCTGATTACACATGAAGCTGTCATCGTTATTCCTGGCGCATATAGTTTTCCCCTTTTCCTATTAGACTTCTATAAAGAGTACAATTCAAGATTTCAAGAACTGGAATAAAGGTGGTGCATGTTTTCCCACCATATGTAGGACAGCTTCAAGAACTACAGCATGTCCTTCCCTTTGGACACTTCAGCCATCAGAATTTTCTTGTTTAGATAGAAAGGCTCAGGTTGCTTGAAGGTTGTGGTAGTTCAAACTGAAGCCAGCTTTCAAGCTATCCCTGCTGAAAAAACAAGCATTGACCAGCATCAGATCCATGCTGGTTTAAGCTGGTGTGGTGCTGGTTTTGCTGGTTGACCAGCATAACCTTGCTGCAAAACTGGTTGCTCAGAATGATCTTGCTGGTTTTGTTGTTCAAACAGCATACACAGAAAAGTCCAGCATGCACTGGTCACAATCATCCAAAAACCAGCAAAGACCAACATGTGCTGGTCACCAGCAACCCCAGTAAAGACCAGTATGTGCTGGTAACCAGCATGTTCCATTACCATCATGCTGGTCTGGTTTTTTTCAGTAGGAGGTCTCAACGCCCTCTTTGGTAGACATAGGTAATACAATTTGCTTGTTTTGAGTTAAACTGAGACACAAGTGAACATTTACAATGAATGAACTCTGTACATAAAAAATACAATTGTAGGGGGTCTGTTTTTATCACTAATTTATCCCAAGCCTGTACATATACAATTGAATACACCACAAAGACAAGATATTTAATGTGCAAACAGATAAACGTGGTGCAACACAGTGGTAAACATAGTTTCAACTTTATTTGGAACGTGTTGCAGGCATCAAATTAAAAACGAGCAAACATTTAAAAAAAAACATTAAAGTTTATCCGATTGAACATTAAATATCTTCTTTCTGGTGTACTAAATTCAAAATGGGTCGGAAAGAATTTGCAAATGATCACGTTCGGTTTTTATTTCAATTTTATTTTCACTAACCAGACTTTATTTATTATTTTTCTACTTAATTGACAAGTACAACTGAAACGTTTTATTCAAATGCTATGACTGATTATATTTAATGGAATTCCATGTTGTAAACCTTCTTGTCTGTTATCCTGTATAGCTGTATAGTTCTGTACAGTTCTTATGTATAGATTTGGGAGCATTTGAGCAGTCTTGACTTATTCTTAAGGTTGAGTTTGAAACTAGAAGTTTAAGCATGTGTGCGAGTTTTAATATAACCATCTAAATGAATGCTACAGCGTGAACTGACTGGTCTGAACGGCCACTTGTCTTTTTGATCTGACATACAGTATATTAATGCACACAGTGTTCCATGTGAGTGGAGCTAGGCTTACTGTGTGTTAATTCAGAACTGGGAGGTTTGCCTTGTGGCTCTCCACATCAAAGAGCTTAAACAAGCTGTGACAGTTTATTAGTAGAAGAGCGGGCTCTGCCGGTCTTATGGGACGCCAAATAGCTCAAAACAATTCCGTTTTATAGTTCCATTATTGAACACAAAACATAGCTGCACTCATGTGAGAAAAGGGGCCAAACCTAAAATTGCTAAATATTAAGCTGGCAATGACTTTAACAACAAGTTGTTTATGAAAGTTCAAGTTGTTAAGTTAGCTAAAGGAAACATACAATAGATAAATAGATACTTTATTTATTCCAAAGGAAATGTAGCAGCCAGTAGCAGTATTTACAGTACTATGTGATGTAGGTAATGTACAATATATATATATATATTTTTTTTGTTTGTTTTTTTGTTTTTTTGTTTTGTTTTTTTTTGTTTTGTTTTTTGTTTTTTTTGTTTTTTTTGTGTACATTACCATATATGGTGTGTGTGTGTGTGTGTGTGTGTGTGTGTGTGTGTGTGTGTGTGTGTGCATCTGTGACCCCATTTACTCGTCACTGCTTGATGCTGCAGTAACCTGTCAGGAGGAAAAGCTGTTACATATTTTATCAGATTTCTTTTTTTTTTTCAATTTTGTGAGCAGTATATTTAAATGTTTTGTATAAAACTCTAATGTCTGGTAGTTTAAAAACTCAAAATGTCTTTTTTCTCGATTTTTTCATGTCATTAGTTGGTGATCAGCCACAGCTGATGCAGCACGAAACAAACCTGTAAGCAAGGTTCTTTATTGAACAAGAATTGGCATACAGTACATCTCCAGGTAGAGAATTTACAAAAGTTAGTCCCATGGTACATTTGTGTCATTTAGCAGATGCCCTTATCCAGAGTGACTTACAATTTATGCAGTCTCACAGTCCAAGCAATTGTGGGTTAAGGGCCTCGCTCAGGGACCCAACTGTGGCAGAGGCGGGATTTGAACCCTGGACCTTCTGATCCATAGTCCAGAATCTTATCTACTAGGCCACCACAGCCCCATGGTAAATAAGTAAGAAAATCTGCTTCAATTGAAAAAAAGCTAAATATTATGCAGGGTATCTCAGAAACCACTGGTATTCATCAAGCAACCTGCAGCTATTATGAATTTTACAAGACCTTAAAGAAAATTCATATATTTCAGTCATTAATAGAATAGGTCATAGCATTGAAACAAAAGGTGACGTTGCCAAAAAGAAAGGATATGGAAGGCCCAAAGTCTCTTTAAGAAGAAATGCTTTCCATTTCTCAAAGTCAGGGAAAAAAAACTTTAACAGCTGTGAGCAGAATTCAAAGCATGAGAAAACAAGATTTTGAGAAGATCAATAACAGGAAGATTGTCTAATGCAGGCTTTTTGTCCAGAAGATAAGTTGAGAAAATTCATTGCAGTCTAAGAAAAACATCAAGAGTAGATTGACATTTTTGGTAGAATATGCTAAATTTGATCCAGGGTAGTTTGGCAGAGTTTGGATGGATTTGAGTTGCATGGTGATGGTCCATAGAGGTGTCATCGAATATCCGGTGGGAAATTAAACACTGAATGCATCTATACTATTGCTAAACATGGAGGTAGAGGTGTAATGGTGTGGGGAGTCTTCTTAGGTACTAATACTGCCAAACTGCAAATGAATGCTTTGGACTGAAGAATATTATGTATGGGCCTACTTCACACGAGTGAAAGGTGTTTTCTAAAGAGGAATGATCACATTGATTTTGAAATAGCATTTTTCAACAAGACAATGCTCTGGCTAACAGTGCAAAGGCCACCGCTGAAGGCAAGGCCTGCCAAGTTCTGCATCAAAGTTGGCAAGCGCTTTACAGAATAGTGTTTGAATTTTAAACCCTTAGATGTTTACAAATTGAACCCTTTAGAATAATATATATATACATAGTCCCTAAAACACATGTTCATGAACTGAAGTTGTTCTACCAAAGAATAGTTAAAAAAGAAGAAGAAGAAGATTTTATTAATATTTTGTAATGGTCAAGCCAGAGTCTTTAGCCGAAATGTTGTTGTAGGACGTAAAGGAAACAGTTCATGTGAAAAAAGCCAACAACATCCCTGAGTTTACTCTGTTATGAACGGGTTAGCATGCAGGACTGAGTAACGGTAAACAGAGATACTTAGTTATTGCACCAATTATTGAATGCAAAGGATCACACACTTTTGACAGGTATGTAATAGAAAGTATTTTTCTCAGAAGATGAACAATATTATATACAGCTAATTTGTTTATCTAGGTCCTCTTTGTCTATTTTGTCTTGTTCTTTGTGTGACAATCGGCAGATGTTGTAGGTTGTGTTTATGCAGGAATATAAAACATCCAAGCACTTTACAAACGTTCAAGCACTACTGTTATCTGGGTGTTATTTTAGGACGACACAGCATAAGGTTGATAAACTGGCTTGTAAGGGAAGTGGAAACATATAAATGTGCCATGTGGAGGGCTTCTAAAGGGTCCAGTTCTAATTCTTTGTCTATTGAGTTTCCATGTCCATGTGCTTCATATTACGACTCTCTTAGCATTAAGTGTGTAAAACAGATCAGAAATCAGTAATGAGAAGGATTCTCCATAAATACAATGCTTTTGGAAAATCTCCAGCCCTTTCCCGTGTTCACATTTTATGATTTTATGCTAAAATGAAAGAAACTTCATTCTGCACTCAATGCCCCATGATAACATGGTGAAAATGAATTTTAGAAATTTTTAGAAATTTGCAAATTGATTAAACAGGAATATCAAAAATTTTGCATGGAGATGAATATTCGAACCCTTGCTGTGACACTTGAAATATAGCTCTGGGGGCCCTGACCTCCCAAATGCATTGTATTTGGACATGTTTGTTACTCCTGCCACCATATCTCTCACTGCCAGTACAGTACAGTACAGTACAGTATATTTACAGTACATTTTTTCTGAGAACCCAGCATTAGAAATTCTGTACCCCTATGGGATCTCAATGGTCTTATTTTCGCATATGATCCTTTCCTTATTTCTATCCGGGTCACTTTTTTAAAACACCTTTCGCATTATCGTGGTTTATTTGCATTACCATGTGCTACTAGTATTGGAATCCTCAAGAAACAGCTGGATTTATTCAGAATCTATCAAATATATTTGGAGGCCAATTAGCCTACTGTGTGATATGGAAGTGTTCTGAAGTGACCCAGCTTAGAATATAAATAAATTAGAATACAAATATATAAATGTATTACTGACTCTGTCTGAGGGAGGAAAGGCTATCTGCAGATCATCCCCGAGAGTTAAATTGTGACTACTTTCATCCTGTCCAGGAGTTGTTCAAGCCTGTGCTCTCTGGAAATAAAAGCCTATGTGATTCAAAACAGGAACAGTGGGGTTAAAACCTGAAAACAAAATAATAAATAAATAAGCATCTTTCCATAAGATCCACTAGTTTTATTGAAACTTAACAAATGAAGCCATTAAAAGTTTGTTTAAATTTGCAGGCAATTTTTACATTTAACTTTCTCCCCTGTAGAGGTTGTGTTAACATTTTTTTTTTCATTTAGAAAAGAAACCAAATCTGTTATTTGACGAGGGATGGTGATGGATAATGATTTCGGGCGTTTATGGCCTGTTTGGCGTCCCATAGAGACATGGTTGAGCGCGCACCAACAACGCGGCTTGCGCTCACAATCAGACACTAGTATTGAAACAGAGCTGCGTACTGGGAGTGAGCGGGTGTATGAGTTTTTTATGGTTATTTTAAATTTGTTGAGTTTCATTTGGTCAGAGCCATGACGGACGGTACTCTGCTGGGATTAGTGCTGCTCTTTACCTCGGCTGTGAGCTCCGCGCGCTCTCACTCCTCCACGTACGACCATTCAGCCGCTTTAGAACCGGGCGGCAGATATCTGCTGAGATGGAAGTTTAACCAAAGCAGCATCGCGTTTGAGATAGAAGCGGAAACGAGAGGTTACATCGGCTTCGGTTTATCACCTACCGGCGCCATGGCTTCTTCTGATCTCGTCATCGGAGGTGTTTCAGACGGGACACCGTACCTCGAAGTGAGCTCCAAGTTTTACCTATAACTTTTCTGCACTGATTGGAGATGCTCTGTGACATCACAGAACCGACTGCATAATGTATTCATGCGCATTCTAAATTCCTACAAGAATAGGTGGTTTGTAGTTGTTACTTTTATATCCATAAATTTTCCAAAGCAATAACAGCAAACACATTTGCCAATAACTTAACCAACCAAAAATGTCCAGCCACCAGCATCCATTAGGCAGCACTGTGCAGTGCTTAGAAGTGCAGCAACAGATAAGTACCGCTACTATATAAGATAATATGGTGTCTAATAGGGTGGTTTGGTGGGGTGGCACCGCTTCCTCACAGCACAAAGGTCCTGGGTTCATACCTAGGGTGGAGCGGTCTGGGTCCTTTCTGTGTGGAGTCTTCATGTCCTCCCCTTGTCTGTGTGGGTTTACTCCAGGTACTCCGGTTTCCTCCCACAATCCAAAGATATGGCAAATTGGTGTCTCCAAAGTGGCCCAGTGTGTAACTGTATGTGTGTGCCCTTCGATGGATTGGTCCCATCTAGGGTTGTTCCTATATATATATATATATATATATATATATGTTTGTTTGTGCGTGCTGATTTGGGACGTCTCCCAAGGGGCGAGGCACGGAGGTGGGGCGAGGCACGGAGGTAGTCCGAAGCGCCAAAAGGCGAGCATATGAGCTCAAACGCACATGTAGCGCGAGCGCGAATAAGTCGCTGATGCCACCTAAGCACCAGGGGGTGAGCGTGTGCTTGGGCGCACGTACGGCATGAATAAGTCGCATTCGGGACGCGCAGCCGGCTGGAGAGAGGTTTGATAGATAGCGTGTTTGGTAGCGTGAGGATGGCAAGAGCATGAGCTCAGGTGTGCGAGGAGCGGACGAGTACAGAACGGGAGGCCCCCAATGTGCCCCTGAAACACTAAATACCTTAGGGGTTCCCCCCGTACGCGTCCGTCAGCACTGTTAGCCCTGAGACGTTACCAACTAACCCTAAAGGTGCCCGCGCATATTGAGTGGAGGCAACCTTTCGACGAACAACTCTTGAACCTGCACTTAAGTAACAGGGACAGCAGATATTCGTAATCAGGTCCTAATTTAGTCACCGTAGATAACCTGCCTCTCCGATTGCTCTGTATTGGCCACCGGCATGGACGGCCGAACGCTCCGGGGCAAGAGGTCGGAACTTTAACAGTTTGCATTTACTTTTACAGCGTTTGGTGGAAGACCTTATCAAGAACAACATAAAAATGTTAACAAACCTTATGCACTGGAAGTAGTAAAGCATAATTCAAGGTTCTAGAATGGTTATTAAAAAAAAACTCAGGAAGGTTGATTCTCACCCCCAGCTGTTGGAATTTCTGTTGGTTAACTTCACTAACATGCATTTTTTTTGCATTTTACAGGCACTCTTATAAAGCTCTAAAGGAAAGGCTTTTTAAAGGAATAGTAAAAGAGATGAAATAGGTAAATATAAGAAGCATTTAGTAAGAAGGGTGGTGACAACGCAGCCCTCTCCTTATTCTCTTAGGTCCCGGCAGGAAAAGCGTATCTCTTCTCCCATCTCTCTTTTCTTTCAGTAACTGTAACCTGAGCTTATCTGCACACTTTAGGGCTGACTAAAGTGCCATAACTCCTGTGAATGCCATACACTTATCCATGGCAGCAGCGCTGTATTAAAACGTCTCTCACACACCCAGAGAGGTTCACGTCAAACAACAAACTAAATCAAATTAGACTGATCACATACACAGGTGCAGTTAGGCTGTTGTTATGTTGTTAAGGGAAGCACTGGAGATGGACAAAGTGCTGAGGACTTTATTTTTAACGGTTATGGAATTGTCTGAATGTATTTCCTTCGTAATTCATATTTGTATTCCCTTGCCCTCAGCTTTGCCGTCATTAAACAATAATGATATTGTGCCTGCAGTAGTACACGCCCAGTTGCATTGTACCTTACCCAAACATCAGGATCTACAGAAAACACTGACATAGTCGCGTAGTCAATCATAGTCATTACACACTGCCCATTTTGCAAGTTTTCCCACCGACAAAGAATGGAGAGGTCTGTAATTTTTACCGTATGTACACTTCAACTTTGAGCGACAGAATCCAAAAAACAAATCCAGAGAATCACATTGTATGATTTTTTTAAATCATTTGCATGCTATTCCATAAAGTAAGTATTTGAGACAGTAGCAAAACAGAACTTAATATTAGATACATAAACCTTTGTATGAAATTACAGAGGTCGGATGTTTATTGTAGTTTGCACACACAGTAGCAAACTCACAATACATGACCCCATACTTCCTCCTGTCAATACAGTGCAGTCATTTTGTTCCCTTTTGATGTTTTCACCCTCATGCTTTACGGTTGGGACTGTGTTCCTAGGGTTATACTCATCCCTTGTCTTCCTCCAAACACAGCGAGTGGAGTGATCCCAGAAAGCTCTATTTTGGTCACATCTGACCACATGACCTTCTCCCATGTCTCCTCTGGGTCATCCAGATGTTTTTTGGGGAACTACAAACAGGGCTGGATATTTGCTGGCATGAACAGGGGGACCTTAAGACATTGAAACATTAACATTGAAAGTGTGGTCCCAGCCCTCTTTATTGACCAAGTCTTCCCATGTTGTTCTGGGCTGATTCCAATACTTATTAAATACTTATTTTCTTCACTGAATATAAAGCGGTCTGAAATGCGAGTCCATCAGAAAAGTACTAACTAACTTCTGATCTAAGTTCACTGATACCCTGATATTAATGTACGAGACATTTCAGAGACATTTTAAATGTCAGTTAAACATCCAGACGCTGCAAAGGCCAATCCTCATCTGTTCTTTGTTGAGTGTTCATCTGTGTCCAAAGCGGTCTCGTCACGCTTGCTTTAGGAGCTTTTACTCTCCTATTTCAAGTTAGATCTTCATAGACTGGATGGTGAACAGACTTGACTCAAGGGTCAGTGATACATTTTTATTTAGCGATCATCTTTTACTGAATTCCTGCATGCATGTGTACTGTCTCAACAAAGCGTAAAAGTGGTCTCACTGACCGAGGGACAGTTAAAAATACCTATGAACTTTCATGTCACGGTTGCAATTTGAAAAGCAGTTGTATGGAATTCCATTGAGGAAATATTATACTTATACATAAAAATGCATAATTTGCATAACTCCATAAGTTCCTCGTAGGATGGCCAGGTTGAAACCCATAAAATGTAACGAGCCATTCAGATTTTTATCTCTTTACATCTTAAGGCAACAGTTGTTGTTGTAGCATTTTTCATTTCAAAAGTTTGCGAACATTTGTAAGTGCAATTCTCTGTTGTAGGACTTGACAAGAGTTGTATTCCTTTGAACATGTAGTAATATCAGCTGTTATCGAGTGACAGTTTTTGATGCAGCGTCTGAGGGATCAGAGATCATGAGACTTACATCCTTGTCTTTTATGCCCTGAGATTTCACCAAATTCTTTGAACCAATTAATGATCTATGATGCGATAAGACTAACTGGGACTATACAAATCTATTGCGATCCTTCTTTGAGGTACATTGTTTTTATGCATTTCAACAATTTCCTCAATTATTCAAGAAATAAAACTTGAATAAAAGAATAAATAAAAAAACAAATGTAAAAGGTAAATGTAAAAGGTAACAGGGTTGTCGACTTACTGGGTAATTCCACAAAGTATACCTTAGTATACAGATTACAGATTAAATAGATTAAATATTGTAGCTAATCTTTGAGATGGTTCACCACAGCATTTAGTGTCCATATTCTATTTTGCTAACCATATATTTGATTATTTTGCCTATTGGTAAACAGCCAGAACTGTCATATCAGGGTCAGTGAATAAAAAGATATAATTTTGTGGTAATTGATGTGGGAATCATTCTGTCGATAAATTTCATGCCAATCTATAATGTTTTGTGCAACAAGGGAAGATTGTTATATTTTCTTCCTTACTCGTATTTGTATGTGCATAATAACTGAAAACTTAGATACATGAATTAAACTTGCTACACTATTAATCTTATGTGTTACATACATAGTTCACCCAGTAGACCAGGATGATCCACCATGCATGATGGATAGTCCTACAGATGGTGTATTATCCATGTAAACCAGTCAATTTTAAAGAATCAGTGACATTGATTAAAGAAAAGCGAAATAATTAATCAACTGATTATAACATAATTACAGCTATATTCACCAAGTATTCGCCAGTATTCCAAGTTATGAGAGTTTAGAGGCGAGCCAAACTACTGTCGTTAAGAAAACATTTCTTGTTATTGTCTACATTGTTTGAGATTTAATGGCTGGAATCTTTTAGTGATACGTTTTCTGTTTCTAGACACGTTTATATTACTAGTATTTATTTAAATGCCACAAGACTAATTTTTGATAGACTCACCATAACACAGCTAATTCATTAGCGACACAACCACCACAACCAAGATCACATGACATTATCCATACTAGTAATATTGAATCAAAAAAAAAAACTGAACAACTGACTATGTAATGACTATGATTGACTACACGACTATGTCAGTGTTTTCTGTTTTACACTAAACGGAACTGTTTTAATGCTCTGGTGTATGGTCCTTGTGGTATCTTGACCAAAGCAAATCACATATATTATTAAGCCCCGAGTGAACTGTATTAGCTTGAGGAAACAGTTATAACAGATATAAGATGGCATATGTATGAGTAGGGAAGTAGAAAGAACACACTCTTGTGGACTGTAATACTTGTAAGAACTGGGTAAGTACTAGGACTGCGGTAGCTTAGCAGTTAAGGTACTGGACTCTGGACCTGATGGTCCTGGGTTCAAATGTCACCTCTGCCAAAGCTGTCACAGTTGGGTCCTTAAGCAAGACCCTTAACCCACGATTGCTTGAAATGTAAGACTGTATAAGTTGTAAGTTGCTCTGGATAATGTAAAAGTACTGACTCTCCAGAATCAAGCTGTAGGATTGAGATTAGGCTTAGAATTCTGAGTTTTCTGCGTAGATTTCTGAGATATGGTAAGTTTAAAGAGCTATTATGAATATGCGAATTCTGACAAGAGTGTTGTTTTCTAGATCAGGGCCAGGCGTTAAGTTGTACAGTTGTGTAGTTGATGTTTCTGTAATACACACAATGCAGAAGTTGATTGTGGTAGAATTAACCTTGAAGGGTGACATATTGAGCCTCTCGAAACACTCCATTACTACTGATGTGGCATTAAACGAGGTAACCAGTGACTTCTTAGGTATGTTCATAAAGGTGGTAATTTTGAGGCAGACTTTGGCTCGGGCCTTGGAAATGGTAAATATATCAGCATGGACATCTGCTAGTTGGCAGGAACATGATTTTACCACCCATCCAGGAATCTGAACCAGCAATTTTCAGTGTTTACACTCATCTGTGGTTAATTGTGGCACCTGTGAACCAGATGGAGGCACATTTCTTGTTGTTGATATTCCTGTGATGCTAGTATCAAATTGTGCAAAGAAACTGTTCAGCATGTCCAAAGAGAGATACAGAGGCTAGAGGGAGCAGAGCAGAGAAAATGTTACATTTTTAGTCTGGTATGGCCTGAATGCTCCACCATAAACACCTGGAATCTTCTGGAGACGTTGCTCTGTCTTTGAGTACTTAACCCACTCAGCTGCTGTATTCCCCAAACATGCTGGTATAACTTTGGGTTTAATCATTTTACAAATTATGGCTCCCTTGGGTCTCATGCCTACTTTGGGCCCTAGTGATAATTGCAGACCTTTTTACAGTATCACTGGTCTTTTACACAGGGTGTAATTTTATGGTGCACTTGTACCTTTGACATTTTGGTACATTTTGTATTTATTGTTTGAAATTGTTTTAG
This sequence comes from Parotocinclus haroldoi, assembly GCA_034779995.1. Lineage (NCBI taxonomy): Eukaryota > Metazoa > Chordata > Actinopteri > Siluriformes > Loricariidae > Parotocinclus > Parotocinclus haroldoi. The sequence continues at coordinate 3,487 of JAUZST010010469.1, read as the reverse complement.
CAGTGTCATACTCTGGACCCCAAAGTCAACACAACAGTTTTTCGAGCATTTTAAAGACGTGAATTAGCAAAGCAGAAAAAAAAACATGAATGTGCTGTGTAATGGATCCCCTAGCCGAAATTCTAAGCCAGGCAGTGTCAATAGATCCAATGTTTAATCTTGGCTGCCCTGAAGCAAATTTATCAAAACACCTTATCTGTGATTACGTGCCCAGCCATTCATGTTGAAAGCCTTTACACGTTAGCCTTTGTTGCCAATATAATGTAGGTGTTTAAAAAATTATGCCCCCACCTACTGTCGGAGCAGCTCTGCCAGCCACAAGAAATGCATGCTTATCCACAGCTTGAGGTGTAATGAGAAACAGCGTAGGCACTGTGCAAGTCATATTCCCTGAAAGTGTACAGAAGTGTGCTCCAGATGTGCTCTTAGAAAAATAACGCGAAACATCTGGTGTGGCCAAAACCTCCTAAACAATTTGGCCTATTAAGTTCTTTCAGTATTTGAAAGCAATTCATTTTCATGTGGAGTACAGGATATACGGTATGCTTATGATAAAACACATTAATCGAAACATGTCAACAAAAAGTGAATAAATTGCACATTACGAAATGTAATTCGTAAATTGATGTATAATTAATGAAGATGGTTTCATGTTGTTTTTATGTCAATTACAGAACTTGTATTATTATTGGAACACATTAAGGAGTGGTGTTACCGATCCAGAGATTTCTAAAAAGCTTACCACGCCTAAACAAGTGCTTAGAATAGTACTGCTTTAAGAGATCAGGACCATATGGAGAAACTATGCCATTTAGGGTGTAAACATCATTAGCGTGCCTTGTAGTTAATGCAGTGCTTAACTGGCAGCCAGTGTGGGTTAAATAAGAGTGAAGAGAAAACTGTAAGTGATTTTTGTAACTGAAATCTGAATCCAGCACTATGAATATCTGATGAAGCGACATATATCTAGGTTGTGAGGTGGTGGCGAAAATGGTTTTAACAGCTATGGATAGACTTCAGGAACCACATGGTTCATTGGTGAGGTTCATTGTTGTTTTGATATTATTGCCTCAACTGCTGACCAAATAAAACTTTTCAAGAATTTGCCAATAATCATTTAAATTGGCTTTTGGTGTCCAGGGAACATAGACCCCAGGCATAATGGCAACAGTAGGCTAAAATGTAGAATCGTAACTGACAGTACCCCACCTTTGGTGAGCAAAGGTAAGAAATGAACCATGATTGGGAACATGTGCTGTACCTACTACATAGTTCATAGTCCAGGTGTGGTTTTCTGGCACCATAGTAGATGTCCAGATGTGTTACTGGAACCTATGAAAGTTTAGTCATGATCCATACAGTTCTGGGTGTCTGTGTGTGTTTCCCTGAAAGCCTGTCCAGCCTTAAAATGACTTCCATGTTTCAGTTTGTTTTGAGGTGGGGACTGGGTTGGTTGTATCACATGACTCCCATGTTATTTATGTCTAAATCTCTATAAAGTGATCCCTCATTTATGGCGGGGGTTGCGTTCCAGGACCACCCGCAATAAATGAAAATCCACGAAGTAGGGACGCTATATTTATTTAAGTATAAGTACTTATACACCATTTTAGCGGTAGAACTTGCAGAACGTTTGGGTTTCATCGTAGGGCTTGAACGAATTCGGTCTATAATGAAACTTTCACAAACAGAGAACACAAAACCTCAGATAAAAACTCGTCACGTCGGCAAGTAGAGACTCAGACGGCCGATGCTCTGGTCTTACTTCTCATTTCTGGTGAGTATTCATCCGCTGGGTAAATACTCTATTGTAGTGTTTTTAACTGTTGACCAATCGAGCAACAGGCTGAAGTAATGGAACGTTCTCTTTACTTAACACTCCATACATCACTCTCGTATCACACATGCTCCGTCCGTACCGAGCTTCCAGCACCTCATATCCTACACACTGAGTAGATACGACAGCTAGTTACTGTAAATCCTCATATTTTATCATTTATAACATTCCTTTATTGTTAGAATTAATATTTTCAATATATTTTTATAAAAGTTGTGATTTATTAAATAGAAAAGTTCCACAAAAACCCCAGGAAAGGGCAAAAATCCGCAATATATTTTTTTCCCGTAATATTTTTTGAAAACCCGCGATGCACCGAGGCCGCGAATGGTGGACCGCGAAGTGGCGAGGGAACTCTGTACTTTCCACTTCTCAATAACGCTCATTTACATTTGCACTTATATCTATGTCATTTAGCAGACGCCCTTATTCAGAACGACTTACAATTCATACAGTCTTACAATCCAAGCAGTTGTGGTTTAAGTGCCTTGCTCAGGGACCCAACTGTGGCAGCTTGGCAGAGGTGGGATTGGAACCCAGGACCTTCTGGTAAATAAGCATACAGCCTTGCTCATGTGAAAGAACAAAGGTCTGTTTGATATTTTTACAGGTTCTTCTTGGCTCGTTGACTAATGAGTAATGAGTTGCTGGTTGCGACTTTGGCAAAATTAACATCCTTAGTGTCCACTAAATTACCATTATTACCAAACTCTTAGCTAACGAAGCATACTAACATGTCCGAACAGGAAACGCCAGGCCATGGCATTTTTCTGATTTGTTTTATGAAACATTAAACTTCACTGACCTGTAGAACAGAAGAGCTGAGTGTTCTCATGAATTCCCCATTAAAACGGTGCTAAACTTGCATGCACCTCGCCAATCACAATAACTGTGTTAAAATCGAACCTGCTTTCACATTGTGCTCGCTTTCTTCCCACACACTCCATCTACAGCTAAATGCGAGCTTTCTGAACGGCAGCCATGCCACAAACCCACACTTAAAGACTGGTACGTTTCACTTTCCCTTTGATGGTTGTACATTAGAACAAATTGAAAAGAGCTGAAGCCCTTGACTAAAACAATTCTCTCTCTGATGAGGTGCATGTGCCACAACATCAAGTATGCATTAAATTACACACAAAAACAAATCCCACACCCAGACATAACAATGACAAATTGTAATTTAAGATCCTGAAGATAAAAGCACGGTATTAGTGTTCTCTGTATCTTATACGCTCATTTATCTCATACACAGAGGCTGCTGTTATTGACAGGATCAGCGGTTTTGAGCCTAATGTGAAGAGGGAAACGGTGCCGAGGCATTCCTGAACTGACTGCCTTCAGTACAACTTCTAAATTAAAGGGAGGACACAGTGGGAAAAAACCCACACAGATAGGGACAGACAGGCAGAGAAAGATAGAGAGAAAATCGGAAAAATAGACAGAGAAACAAAAGAGTGAGACAGAAAAAGACAGAGAGAGAGAGAGAAAGAGAGAGAGACAGACAGGTGAGAGAGAGAGAGAGAGAGAGAGAGAGAGAGAGAGAGAGAGAGAGAGAGAGAGACACAGAGAGAGAGAGAGAGAGAAAGAGAGAGAGAGAGAGAGACACAGACAGATACAGAGAGAGAGAGAGAGAGAGAGAGAGAGAGA
>JAUZST010010468.1:0-12399 GCA_034779995.1 Parotocinclus haroldoi | reverse complement strand
ATAAACTAAACCCCCAATGCATTTATTGGGGCACTGGGGACAGAGAAAACAACATACAGTGACATCAAAAGCTTTTCCTATTGTGATCATGCTGGGATAACATGTGTATCATTCAATTTTCACAAACTGGTGGACACCATGCCTGCTTGAGTACTGTAATTACAGCAAATGGGAACATAAAATGACTTTATGTATTTGAGATTTGTAATGAGAAACATTATATAATATCCTAAATTAAAAAATTGAAACATTGGCAGTCTGGGTTCAGGTGAATCAATTGACTCTCAATCTTGTGCTAAACTCCATTCTATGTGTTTATAGCCCCCTTTGCCATATACCTAAATGTAGGATGTGGAACTATGTTAGGCCAAACCATAACAATCTTGCCAAATTGTAAGTCAAAACATGTCAACTTATTTGAGAAACTGTGTGAAATTGGTAAGTTATATAAAGGTGTGGCCCTAAACCTGCAGTTGGCTGTTTTTGATTAACATTGCTTGCAAATGGGTACTCTACATGTACTTGAGGATCCACTCTTAAGTAGGGATTATTTGGGATTTTCCTCACAAAAGCCTTATTATCTCCATGGAACATTATCACCCATTTTCTGAGCTTTGGTATGATTTGGGCTGCCTAAGCATAAGAATAGAGTTACAGAATTGCCTTTCACCTAGTCTTCTTCTGTCAACAAGTGTGGAAAGTGCAAGGCATGCCTACAGCTGTCTTGATATAAATCAACTGCAGAAACCTTGATCAGGCATTAGCAAGGGCACCATGAAGGCATCTTTATGTGGATTTCGTTTATCTTAGAGAACACTGTGGCAGATTACTGAAGAGTGCTATTATATTTTGGTATTAAACTTTGATTCTCAGTTTCAGACTATGCATATTTTGTTATCCTACCTCTTATATGCTCTAGCTCACAAAGTGCTTGAAGTGGTAGATAATGTGTTTCAGTTTACTCATGTATTTAACCTCTTTGCTGTTACTGTTGTCTTTACTTTGCTGTTAGAAAAGCAAACCTCTTTGTTTCTCCAGTGTACAGGTCATATCCTTGAAAATAGTACAGATATTCAATGCAATTATATCTTATTCATCTGCATTATCTAGCCCTTTTGGAACTGTCATATTCATACCGCGGTCTAAACTCTCTTATTATGTTGTCTCTTGTTTGAAAACGTAACACATCATGCCGCCTTTGCATGAATAAGCTTGCTCTGACATGGGTGCCTCAAATTGCTCTGCACTTCGCAGCAATTTAGGTGTCAACTGTCATCATCTGTGATGGCGCTGAGCAATGCCCAGGTCGTTAATTACCTCCACCATCGTTGCTGACTCCGAAATTTGCCTGAATTCTGCTCTTTGCCCAATGCTGATGGATGGAACAGGGTAAAGTGTAGATTTGATTATATTATTTTTTTTTAATTCTCATGCAGACATTGTTAAACTGAAATTATTGCTGGAATTCTTAGGAACAACAATTTAACAACGATGAGAGAATGAAAAATAAGAAAAATAATTACATTTTCTATTTGTTTCATTCTCTAGTTTTCTGTGTGAAGAAATCAAAGCCAAGACAAATCATAGCACATTATAAGATTGGATATTCTGACACATTTCTATAGCATGTTTTCACATTAACAAACCATGTAGTATGATGCAGCTGATGTAGCAGATTTTTCTGTTATGAGTTTCACTGTTTTTTTCTGTTCTATAAATATGGTCAGCTTATGGTATTTCATGCACTACTGCATTAATGTGAACGCTATTATAGCCAGAATTTGATCTACTCATGTTACTACCAGACATGACCTAGCTGAAAGTAATTGCTTTTAAATTGAAGTCAAACAAACTTTTGTTTGCGTTTGTGTGTGTGTGTGTTTATAGTTTCTATATCATAGTAAGGTTAGGTGTACGTGGAGCATTTATTAGTTACAATAAAACTGTCACTGTGGAGTGCCCACAGTAATAGTAAACTGGAACTCATTATACTAATGAACGAATGTGTGTGTGTGTGTGTGTGTGTGTGTGTGTGTGTGTGTGTTTGAGTGAGTGTGCTTGCATGCACGTGTGCTTCTGCGAATGCGCATGTCTGTGTGTGCTTGCATGTGTGTGGGTGTGTGTGTTTATATACACATGTGGCTCATTAGTGTTTTTGTTGACATATGCAATAGGACACTAAATGTATTCCACCCACCACTCTACTACCCAAGGTCAAATGCTGGGCACTGTGATATGACAGTTAAGACTGCTAATAATGGATAAACACATACAAGACATTCTTGTTTCCATTCTTTGTTAGTAAGATGAATATTCACAGCCTCACTGTGCATATTGAAAAATGAATAATGAGAATTAATTTGCATAGGATACATTGGGGTCTGTCACTCAGGTGGCATGCCGCAGCGATCCAGGTTCAAGTGTTCTTGGTGTCTTCCAGCCTGGTTGGGAATCAAATGCAGACATGATATACTGTGTCTGGGGGAAGGGAATGTTCATTCCAGTGTTGTTGTGTGTGTTGTAGTGTTGTATCCTAGATCCCAAGATCATCTGGCCAGGGTCTCCAGTCTCCAATAATTGCACAAGGAAGTTATTGAAATGTTTAAAAACAAAGTTCATTAAAGAAAGATTGAAAGGAATTTGCATATTTCTTCCTCTATAGTCCATAATATCATTCAAGAAATCTGAAGGAATTTTTGTGTGCAAAGAACACTTCATCAAGTTCCATCATTCATCAATAGCTGCAAGGGATTACTTTGAAAAATATTTGCCAAGCATAAGAATGCAGTGTTACATTTACAAATGCCATTCGAAACGCAAAAAAAGCCTTATGTTAACCATGTCCAGAACCAGCATTGATTTGACTAGACCACCTGCAGGGTCTGTCCTGTCACTACAAGAGATTGTGTGGAGAATTATTTTTTTTAATGTAGTAACGACCCCATACTGTTGCATATCTTAAGGAAGAATGGGACAAAGTAACATCTGAAAAACATAATCGCTTGGTATACACAGTGAAGTAAGACTTTTAAGTGGTAAATGTTTTACTATCCCAGCTTTTTTTTGGTATGTATTGCAGACCTGATCATGCAAGAAGGGATGTTTATTAGCAAATGAACAATGACATTGACCAGAGAGAACATGAGATATCCTTGGGATTGGGCTCAGGAACACTTCAGAAAACCATTGTCAGTGAACACAGTTAATCGCTCCATCTACAAGTGCAAGTTAAAACTCGAAAGCCACATATCGGGAAAGCCATATATAAACAACACCCAGAAACATTGTCGGGTTCATCTGGATTGGGCTGGCACAAAGTGGAAAAAATCTGACGAGTAAAATATGTTTTTGAATCAAATTGTTTTGGGAAATCATCGACGTCGTGTCGTGGCCAAAGAGGAAAAGGTCTGTCCAGATTGTAATCAGCACAAAGTTCAAAAGCCAGCATCTTTGACATCTGTGAAGGCATCATTAATGCTGAAAGGTACATACAGGTTTTGGAGCAACATATGCTGCCATCCAACGTCTTTTTCACAGAAGTCCCTGTTTATTTCAGCAAGACAAACCACATTCTACATGTTTTACAACAGCCTGGCTTCATAGTAAGAGTGTGGGTATTAGACTAGCCTGCCTGCCATCCACACCTGTCTCCCACTAAAAAGCACATTACGGAGACCCTGTAAAAGATCTTGTCTTTTAGTGTATACGGTTGATTATAGGTTAAAAAGGATTTGCAAATCATCATATTCTGCTTTAAATTGTATTTAAAGGCATCTATTGTTATACATATCATCACCTTTTTCCTCAGGATATGCATGATAAGTAGGCTATTTGGGTAGACTCAAAATGTATAAATTATTTGACAGTTTTGAGATGTTAGTATCACATCTACTGTGGATGTACATGTGCATTGCAGATGTCAGTGTAAAACACTAATGAGATCGGACTCCTGTTATGTCTGTGAGATTGTAGCCTGTGGCCACCATAGGTCTAGGCTTCCAACAGTCTAAAGGCACAAAAGAATATTATTTTAAAGCTACAGCTGGCCCCAGAGGGTCTTGCTGAAACAGTGAACCTAATAATTTAAAAATATGAACCATATGATAGACAATGAGCTTGATACGGTTTGTCATAAATGAATGACACTAAGAAAACGGTGTTAAAATCAGTGGTCAGGGATTGATCAGTTTGGGATTGAAGGTTTGGTCGGGTGTAATGTATAACAATACTTCTCCAGGGACTGATATACAATAAATTTTTATTTTTGCACATTTTTTCACTCCAGCTTTATGGCCCAGCTTTATGCTGCCAGTGTGGAATTTGCATGTTCTCTCCATGTTTGGGTGGGTTCACTTGAGTTACTCTGGTTTCCTCCAAAATTTCATGTTATGCCCAGTGGTGTCTCTGCAGTATCCTAGTGTGAGTGAATACGAGTATGACTGCATGTGCCCTGTCTAGAGTTGGTTCCCACCTTACAACCTGTGCTGTGTTTTAATATATATATATTTATTTATTTATTTATTTATTTATTTAAACACAGCACAGGTGAATCCCATTTGGTGAAACACATTTCTAGAATCCTTTTGAATTAGGTCAAAAGTCCTTACATTTATGTTTCCAGTAAGTAAATCCCACCATTATTTAAAATGGCAGCATTAATATCACCTGACAATTCTCCAATAACCTAACCATTGAGCATTAAATTAAATAGTTCATAATGCTAACCACTCTTTCTCCATGTATAGATCTATTTTTATTTCAGTGTTTTTATTTCAGTGTCAAACATACGTTTTATTATTTTTTATGTTTATATAGGAGCTTTTTAATAGTAATATATTTCTTCTGAGTGATCCAGCACATTTATTCATGTAAACAAAAGTGCCTCATTTTAGTCGGCTGAATACGCTATCATCCAGCAGCATCTTCCTGTGCTCTGAATGCTTCATTAGATGCTTCAGCTTGCAACCTAGCTCTTGTCACAGCTTTCACTTGACAGGACACAAGGTTAGCTACTCTTCCTTGACCTGTCATTCAGAAGACTAATCTATTCCTCTTGGCCACCAGAGGACTACCACCTCTGCCCTTTGACAAATTTACTCAGCCTGGAGTCACACAGAAAAAAAAAAATAATAATACAACAAATTAATTCCATAAAATGAAAGCATATACTGTTGCAGACTCCCAGCAGTACATATGATTTGACAGCAAACATTGAAGGTTAAAGGCATCTGTCTTTCTTCGGATATAAAGTAATTCAAATGTAGAAAATGTGGTGAAAGATAGCTCAAGAAATTACATTTACATTGTACATTACTCATGGCTCCAGTCCTTGTTCCTTATACCCAGTTATGTGTCTTCATATATTTGCCTTTTATTTAAAAAAAAAAAGTGTGTAATGTAAATATAAGCACTGCAGTTATTCTCAGCTTTGTAAAGATCACAGTACATATGGTTAAGAGTATGTGAACATACCCTCTAATTAGTGATCTCTGTTATTTTAGTCACATTCACTTCAAACTATGAAACATACTGGTATGGAGTCCATAGATAAAGAGTAACAGGCAGTAGAATGGGTAGCATTGAACACCTCAGTGACTCTCATTATGACACTTTCATAAGTTTGCACCTGCCCAGAAAGTCAGTTTGTCAAATTTCTGCCCTGCCCTCCTGAAAGTCCATAAAGAAATTATATATGTACTGTGATGTATAATATGGCTGGTTTGCACATAGTCCTAAAGTTACCTACATCAAACATATTTGACATGAATTGGAATATCAACAGTGATCCAGGATAGTTTGACAGCAGATCTCACAGTCATGTTCCAAAATGTAGGAACAAACTAGTAAGGCTTCTCAGAAGAGTAAAACTGGTTGTGAAGACAAATTCCATACTATAATAATGCTTTTTTAATACAATTTTGTCATTTTGTATTTCTGTTAAAACTGGGCCATAGTGCTCAATTATTCTGTGGCTATTTTATGTAATGTTGGTTCATGATTTATAACTGACATGACGTTTAAAACTAAAACTTTTTTACAGATTGACACATCTGCAGTTTTTGGGCACCTACTATTTTGGCCTCCAAATAACTATTGTTAGTTGTTATTAGTTCATGCTGCTTTTAAAATGTCTCATATTAACTGCTAATTGTTTACACCTTACATAGCTGATACATGCCGTTAAACTGTAATTAACCTAATATACCTCATATGTGCATTTTTGTTGCGATTTAACCACTTCAATGTTAGAACATCCAGAGATAATATGTCCATCTGGACATTATCAGGCACATGTGAAAGTAGACCAGTCATGTGTTTAACACATGAGAAGAATTAAAGAAGCAATGGTGTGATTTTGTCACAACCTCTTTCACCTTTTGAAACTACTGATGTTTCCGCAGAGGAATCCAGATGGCTCTCTGCGAAAGGAAGACCTACTAAACTTTCCTTTGTAGGTAATGCCAAGAGTAATGGTTGCTGTTTGCTGTGAATGTTAGAGAGATGCAGAACTGTCACAGAGGGGGTTACTGCTTTGTTGTGAACTACCACAAATTAATGCCATAATACCTACTCGATGATAAAAGTCTTAATTTGGCATCTTATTTCCCTTGGGGCACTCCTGTCTGTGTAGAAATTTTCTATTACCTCTGCTCTGTCATACTGGAGAAAATAGTAACACAATATAAACCCTGATTCTCTGGCTATTGTGAATATCTTGACCACTTGGGTTTAAAATGAATATCTTGAATATCTACACATAGTCTTATTGGGTTCTCTGCAAAATGTTAAATAATTTTCAGGAGACATTGTTTATTAGAGAACTGTAGAAATGCTTTTTCATTATGCCTCTTCACTGTGGTAACTACATAATAAATAGTTTCGTTTGTGATTGTTATTTAAAACTAGGTTGTGGAAGAATTACTTCATGTGCAAGGTTTCTGAAAGGAATCCGCCTTGAGATAAGTTTGAACCTTGTTTTAATCTATTTCAATTATACCTCAAATGTTAATATACCTGTTTAAATGAATCCCTTCCTAGCTGACTTTCTCAGGCGATTCATGACTAAAGAGTAGGTTGTTGTCTGTTGTTTTTCTTTCCCCTTTGCAATCAAGTGTCAACAAACTCAATCCAAGCAGCCATTAAAAGCTGTGGCGCCTTTATAAATAATTCAGCCACTTGACTAGATGCTAAATGAATGGACATGATAAACACTAAAGCTTTTGGTTTCCAGGGAGTCCTTATGAGGGAGTGTTTGGAGGGGTAAAATCGCCTCCCAACAACAACACCCACTGCAGCATGGACAAAGCAGGAGGTTCAACTCCAGCTGAGCAGATCTTTCCTCTTCTTTTTCTACTACTCCCCTTAGCCGTGAGAGAAATTGCCTAGGTTTTCCTCGCCTTTTCTTTCTTGGTAAAAAGGGGGCATTCTGTGAACCAAAGTCTCCTCCACAGGAGTTCATCTTTGACCTACTATGGTATGTCAGAGGCCCAGGGAGGACAGCAGGAGGGAGGTTTCCCAGCTCTTGTGTCATCAGGCATGAAGTTAAGTTCAGGGGTAAAGGGGTCATAAAACATCTTGTTTGCTTTTTATGAACCGTAAGCAAGGGACACCACAACACTGCTTGGGGTGTAATGTAGATACAGTGGCCAATTTTTTTATAGTGATAGTAAAGAATGCATTGTAAAACAAACTATTAATCTAGGACTGAAATAAGCACATTGGATGGAGCTTCTCCTTCAACTTTATATATCTTCAAACCTCTTATTTAAGCAAATGTAATTGCCAGAGAAACTGAGAAGGGTGGTATTTGTACACACTTTTTGAGTTACTGGTTTAAGACCAGTAACTTAAGTGCGGCTGGATAAACATTACTCCTGGTGTGTTAGTGAAACCCAGTACGCAGGCGGATGGTTGTAAGGCTGGGTGAAAGAGATTCTTGACAGTGTAACACCCAGCTGTTGTTATTCCTGTATCTTTTTGATTGCAGCAGCTGTCAGAAGAACTTAAAGTTGTTAAACTCTGGACGAGGACATAAGCTCAGGGGCATCTGCCTGATGGACAGACTGAAGACTGGCACAGGATAGAAGAATTTTTTTCTTGTTGCCTGAGATTATGAATCATCATTAGTCTATGGCTACATGATTCCATTTGTTCATGAAACTACATTAACTGGTTTCTTTTATCATTAATTCACTGCCTAGATGCGTGACTGTGTGTCATTTGTCAATGCCATTTCCACTCCTAAGCTTGAGAGGCATTGATTTGTTGCTCAGACCTAGTGGACACCAATGATGGTGCAGTTTTTAATGTCTATAGCACAACACTGTGTACAGTGTATATAATAGAATATCCAGCTTTTTAAACAGATTTGTTTGTGCTTTTTTGCTGTAGTCACACTCTAGTAGTTTTTTTTAGCTCAATGGCTTTTTACCCTTCTTCTATTGGCTTATTAGGACTGCTTCTCACTCCTCTGGGTCAAGAATAGGGGAATAATATTGATTTTTCCATTGTTTTCATTGCCCTAGATGGCTGGCTTTAGCTGGAGTCCCACACATAGTCTGCTGATCTCACAGCTAGGCAGTATCGATTGTTCTGCGGGATTATGATGGCTTGACTTGCTGTGGGCAATTGTTTCTTTGACTCTTCTTACTTGAGAATGAAGGTTGTTGGCAATGAGAAAATGCCACTGATCGAGAAAGATCGCTCTCAATTATATAACCTTTAAATAATGAATGCAATTTGGGTGGTTTGAGTTGTCCTGTTGTGTCGTCTAGTGGTTGGTAGTAAATGTTATATATCAATAAAAGCATTTTTGTACTTTTGTATTTTCTGACCTTACACCAAATCCAATAAGAAATCCAAATCTTTGAAAAGTAATGTACCTCATTATTGTTCAAATCATGCTTTCTCTTGGTATCTACTTTATTTGGTTTGTTCCTTGCACCATGATCATGAGGAACAGCAGCACTCGTGGTTGTCTTGTTAGCACTAGGCTGACAGGTTCCGTGTACACATTTGTATGTGTGGGGGTATGTATTGATGTAGGTGACCCCTTTGAGAAGAGGGCAAGAGATCTGTCTGAACTGAAGGACATGGTAAGGAAGGGATGGTGGGCATTTAGATCTTCTCCAGTGTCACTCGCTCTTTCAGTCAGGGATTGAGTATCCACAGATCATGCCAAAATTTATTTAGTACCAGGCAATAAGTGGTGAAACCTAAGCCATTCTGCAGTGCTGATTTCCCTCTCTTTTACAAAACTGACCACCCTTCCAAGGAAGGATACCTCTTTAGACAGCAACACTGGGTCAGGCCCTTTCAGCAGCTTGTCACACATACAGGATGAGTTTCAAACTGCTTAAATGAAAATTAAATGTGATGTTGTTATTCAACACCCCTGCAGGACTCCATTGATTACTGCATAGTCTCAGTGCACTTGCACAACTAACAAGTTTCCCTTTTTCTAAACTACAGATAACTCTCTAGCCATTGGCTCTGCCAGAATTTCTAGTTCTTCTTTGTTACATTTTCCATTCAGATTTTTCATCATTCCTACTCTTGTATTACTGTTTGTATGGCTTAACCCATCTATCTATTGCCCTGAGATCAGATTTCATAGGAGCCGTGCTGATGACAGGCCCACTGACAATTCTGTTTTAAGCTCATATCTAAATGTATGAACAAGAATCATACCTTGGTGTGGTGTAGTGTCTATGAACAAGTTGATCAACAAGTTGGGCATCTTTGAGCTAATGTAATTAGAAATGGTGCAGTTGTAACTCCACTCCTGGCTCATTCAGTTGCCCAATAATGCGAGCAGAAGTTCATTGGATTTGTGAGAAGCTTTGAATCATTTGTGGAGAGAACTGTCATTTCATGTTTCTTTCTGTCCTGTCTTGTTCTGTTTTCTTTCTTTCTTTCCTGACTTCCTCCTACCATCATTGGTCTATTATGCCCTAAGAGACCATTATTGGTGAATATCATGGAGATCTCGCATTATGAACTATTTTAGACAAACAGCTGTCATATGCTTATATTAACACAAAACAGTTTGAGATTCTCATAACAATTGATCTTTTTAATATGACACTGCATCGGGCATTCAGTTAAAGAAGCTTGTGTTGATAGAAATGGGAGGGAGAATTTGAGTGAAAGTGGCTCTCTGGTAGGCTTCAATCTGTGTTTGCTCAGCATTACAGAGACAAATGAGAGTTTGAGCACTTTAGGGAGAGTCCAGCCCAGAGCGTATCAGTTTCTAATTTGTTCTTGGTACCATGGAAATTAGGGCCAAAGATTGGGCTAAAACACAAAAGGATTAATTACTGCACTAGAAAAACAAATAACAGACCTATAAAACATAAAAGAATGTGATGTAGAGAACCAAGAGATTTGGTTCTTTTAAAGACTCAAAGGTAATTCCCTTCAAGCAATAATTCTTAATTTTGTCTCTATTTACTCAAAATTCTAATGCAAAAATTTGTTTACCCTTGGGTAAATTATGTTTTCATGATTTTCTAAATGAAAATGAGTTAAAACAAACTTTTGCAGGGAACTTTAGTAGACCTGTTTGCAAAAACATGAGTAGGAAAGGTGCCAGAACTTTTGCACGTGACACATTTTATGCTTCAAATATCACTGAGCTTTATATAAAAATGTTTTAATATAGAAACCAGGAGTATACAATGTGTATTTACATAGTGTTTTTGATATTTCACTTATCATTTGCTAAAGTCTATATGGCTCCATAAATATAAAATAAATGAGGCTAGAGCCAGGTATTTAGATAATATGCATATAGAAGAAACTACCTCAGCTTATCACCACGACAGTAATGTTAATATGACCATGATTATAATTTAAAGTTAGATGAATCCCAGTTCTGTAAACTGGATGAAATTTTATTGAGGCACAGGCATCTCTTTTTTCCTTACCAGTGTTATGGCTAGCTATGTGCAGTGCCATCTTGTAAATCTTTAATTATAAAAATAATTTAAGAGTAATTGTTACGGAATTATATTAGACAATGCAAGGGACTTTATCCAGATTTTCTAAGCTAATATTATTTTGAAACTGTTAATTACTTTTAAAAGAGTCTTTTAGTCTTTAAAAGACTATCTTAGCATTAGAATGGTGCTTTCTGTCCGACTAGGCCAATCTCAGCGACAGAGATGTCGTGATAGACTATAGCGTGACTTCTCTCCTGAGGTTTTCAGTACTTGCAGCAATCAGTTTGATGTCATCAAAACATGGTTATCCTCTACTGCCTGTCGGCTGCGTTTCAGAGAGTAACAATAACACAACAACATCAGATCACGCGACAGAGACCTCCAATTTGATTTCATTTTGTGATATGTTTCATGCAGCTGTTGCCTGGGTGTGAGATAATTCCTAGAGGGAAATTTTGTTTGAACTGCAAAAGTTGTTTGGCCTGACTGGATATTAAGATTCTGAGGGGGTTTTAAAGGGTTTCTTTAATTGTTTATAAATATGTTACATTTAGAAGTAATGGGCCTTTTTCATCATCTGTCTAAACAAATAAACTTAAAAACCCCTATTGCTGCTTACCAACAAAAGCATCAGCTGCTGATAATCTGCATGTCGTGCAATGAGAATCCAAGTGGTCTGGAGACAAGATGATGCATCACTATGCTTTGTTTTAGATACATGTCTGCTTTGAAATCGTCAAGGAAACTCTTACAAGATAAATGAATGAGTGGTCCTAGTCTGAAGACAAAACCTCCCTCATCAATGCGGGCTACAATTAACTTATCATTGTGATAAATGTTTGGTTTGTTGCTCTGTGGACAGTTTCTGTAAATTATATATGTATTATCGTAAATGTACAATTATAAATGATATATGTACAGTATATGTACAATTCTAAGTGTATTATTTAGTTAATTTGGTAAAATTCTTACATATAGCATCTAGACCGGCCAAGGAGGTTATGCCTCTTATGAGTCTTGACGCAAGGTTTTTTTTGTTTATTGTTGTTGTTGGTTTTCAGTTGTCTGCAGCAGTGGGTGTGGCTAAAATTACTGAACCCCCATATTACGGGGGAGGGGGTATATTTAAAGGCAGTGTTTAGAGAGTCTCATTATAATTAATGTATCTATTTTTAAGGATATTCGCGATATTTCAAGAGACTTCAAGAAGCTTCTGGAATTGTGAGCGCTATCAAGAAGTTTCTAAAACTATCCAGAATTATCTAGAACTTTTTGGGACTGTACAGAATTGTACGTAGCTGTATAAATACAGTTATATAGGGCCACTATAGCCCTTTCTGAGAAACAGGATCTACTTGATTGGGATTGCATAGTAAGTGGGCCATCACAGACAAAGGGGAATTGACCTAGACAGACAGGTGTGAATTCAATATCTATTCAGATTCTGATAACGACA
>JAUZST010010467.1:0-12400 GCA_034779995.1 Parotocinclus haroldoi | reverse complement strand
GCAGGTCCGAGGGCTTTGGTGTGTGTGTGTGTGTGTGTGTGTGTGTGTGTGTGTGTGTGTGTGTGTGTGTGTGTGTGTGTGTTTCAGTTATACCCAAGTGTTTAACTGTGTGCAACTGTAGTGTACAAGTCACCTTATTATATATATACATATGTACTTTGTGTGTGTGTGTGTGTGTGTGTGTGTGTGTGTGTGCGCAGTTACACCACGCCCTCTGAGTGAGCTGTGCAGGTTGTGTATCAGAGAGTATCTGGGACGTACGAGACTCCACCTGATCCCTCAGCTCAGACTCCCAACCCTGCTCCACAGATTCCTGCAGCACAGATAGACAAGTCCTGTCCTGTCCTGTCCTGTCTTTGTCTTCGTCTGTCTCTAAATATGATCAGAAATGTATTTTATTTCAATATTATTAGACGCAAAGTCCAACATGAGTCACTGCTGCCTTACACGGAGCCCCTGTGAGAACGTCTTGGCACCCCTGGTCAAACGGAATCCTAACGTTAGTTAATTAAACGGTAAATTTGAACAAAGACACGGACCTACATGGACCTGCAATGACCCCGTCCAAACGGCACCCTTCAGAACGACTGAGTTTGACTGCCCGTGTCTGAACCGGTTCGGACCCAGGTGCAGCGCGATCCCGGTCTCGTCCTCCGGGGGCGCTGTGGGCAAAGACAGCTTTAGCTATTTTGCGGCTCGAAAGAGGAAGGACCTTGTTATTTATTTCGTCACGCGAGCTGAACGTTGCGTACCGGCAGTTTCCCATACATTTACACTGATTTCTTTAATATCAACGATAAATAATGGAAGATGTCTCTCTCCGTGTCTCTCAGACACGCTTACGGAACGAGAAACAGTGGATTTATGAAGAGAGCATGCTTTCTCAGAAGACAGCTGGGAACTCGCAGCCGTGTTTAACTACGGTGGCTGCGCTGCAAAGACGCAGCTCTTCTGAATCCACCTGTTTTCTCCTGCACGGTGCGTCAGCCTTCCGCCACAAATACACGCGAGTTCCTTAAATCGCTTTTGCAAGCTGTCCTCGCGCCAGCGCTGAGGCACTCGGGTCCGGACTCGAGCCCATAAGCGAACGATTTTAGTCCTGACCGCGTTCGCACTCATTTTGGCCTGTCTCGGTCTCCGGGTAAGGCGACGTTTAGGTATCACCAAAATAAATCAGTCGTTGCTCTACAGGCCTACATACAACCTGCACTCTGATTGGCTCTCGTTTGGAAATGTCCCCTAATAGTTTGCGAGCAGTATCGTTTCGGACCGTTTTTGTTTATGATCTGCTGACTTTATGTGATGATTCGGGTTAAGTTTGAGAGAAGAAGAGAGAATCATCACGACCAAGGCTTCCTAGAGTAGACTAATACTGTATAATTCGAAGTAATAATACATTAATGTATGTATACATGCTATACACTGCTCATACTGAAGCGAGTTACTCGCCCCGGATAGCAACCAGTCACTCAATAGATGATAAATCAGTGTTAACATGTCAACGTTAACGTAAACAGCACTGAAGAACCCCTAGATAAAAGCAGCAAATCAACAATCGCTTATACGGCAAAGTTTAAACGTTAGCATAGAAAGCCCAGTGTGGATATTCACTCGAGTAACTACATGCTAGCATTTTACAACAACGTCTAAAACATACTGCAAAAACTAATATACATACCGGCTAGCATAGCATAGTTTACAACGCTTATACTGTAAGATTGAAGCTAAAACTAAAACTGAAGCTAGCTGGTTTGTACATGTTTTACGCTAGCCTAAGCGAGCAAGAAACGTAATTTTACTATAGCTAGCTACATTGTTTGCCCCCGTAACGTAAAGATAATTGATATCACACGTTATGAAATGCACCTTACCCTTAAGGCACTTTAAAGCTTTCATTTTGAAATAAACCCCTTATTTTGGTGAGCAGTATAGCATGTAGCATACATTTAATGATGTGGAAATGGTAAATGAAATTTAATCGACACATTAACGTTGATCCAACGCAGTACTGACATTGCAAACCATAATGATGGTTCTGGTAAAAAGAAAATCAATATTATATTAACATCAAATTGATAGTTGGGTGTTCACTTCAGCTTATTAAGTGTAGGTAGCACGTCAGCAATTAAATACTTACTGAAGTAATTATGACTTTATTTTATCGAAAGGATTCATTCATATTCGCTGTTTTTACAACTTTTATATTTCACCAGGCACTGATTCGTAAAAAACCGCACCGTTTACCGACAATATCGCAACTATAACGAGCTTATATCCCGTTCAAATAACGCCTCAGAAAGCTGGTGTAGGTTCAAACTAGTGCTGGTTAACGTTCCCGCCCTGTGGATTCTGGGTAATGTAGTTCAATGCGGGCGCCATTTTAGAGCACGCAGTGCATTCCCGCCACCTTCTGGCAGAGACTTTGACTGACACTGTTAATGAACCAGAGATCGTTTGTTTTTAATTTTTATGTCTTATAGTTCCATCGTAAGCGTTTTAAGAACAGACATGCGCAGTGACTATAGTGTTTCTCTCTTTTAAACGGTCTGTTCTGATCATTTACGTTTATAAATCCATGGCTTAACAGGGAAAGCAGGTTAAGGAAGCACTTGCAATGATCCGTTTCATGTTCTAAGCAGCTCAGGTGGCTCGAGGTATGAGTCAGGTGCTGGAACCAGGGTTCGAATTCCCAAAAGTGCTCACGGCTCTAGAATCCCGGGTTCGAGTCCTGGTGTGATTGCTGCCTTCGTGGAGTTTGGATGTTCTCCATGTATGTTCTGTGGGGTTCCTTCCACATCCCAAAGACGTGTTTGGTCGTCGGGCGTCACTGAAGTGTCTCAGTGGTTCACGCCGTGCGCCTGTGCTGCCAGTTGGTGACCGGTTCCCCATAACCCAGATTTGGATCGAGAGGGATTTCATATTTGTAATGAGATGCTCAGGAGAAGATTCGGGTTCTCGTTTGTGCTTCAGCACCTGCTGCATTTAGTGTCATTTGCTAAATGTATTGACTCCTTTTTAAATTTTGTCACAAAATTAGCGTTTGTGAACCAAACTTGCCATTTGACCGGGATGCCAAAATGTTTGTATCGCTTTCATTTTACTGCAAGAGCGTAACTCTTGTTTATTTTTAATGATAAAACCACAAATTTGATTTGTGTTCCTTGCATTTCCTTTGACTTGTACTTCATCGCAAACAGTATAAAAGTCTGAGTATTTTTCTACTAAGCCCAGAGGAGTGGGCGGAGCTTGTGGGCGTGGTTATAACACGAGGCTTGTTTATGGTATGGTAAAGTTATAAGCGGTGTTTGTGAACGTAACTCTGTATTGTAGAACTCGATAAAGGTTGGATAAACTAATCCCTTACCCACGTGCTCCTATCGGATACCGATCCATGACGCTTCTGAGGGAGGGGAGGGAGATCAGTGATCATTCCTCCAGGTTTTGAATCTTTTAATGATATTATGGTCTGTAGAGACAGGAATATGTACAGGAAACCCCCTCCCACCTTTCTTTGAGGAACATCGTTCATAAACACCGTGATGAACTGGAGGGAGTTCCTCTGATCATCTTTACTTCTCAAAGACTTTCGTTCATACTGCCTTTTGGACCAAACCATGATTGCAGTCGCTCATTGCTACCCCAAATTGCCCCGGCCTGAAATGCAGGAACGGACGTTTATGAGCAATAAAAAAACAAAAAAAACAAACAAACAAAAAAATATTATTTGATTTATACCGTCTGTATTGGAAAGTCAGTGTAAGGAACATATTTTTTTTCTGATTTGGGGAAGTTAAAAAAAAAACAAAAAAAGTCTCGAGACGCGAAGCTTCGGTTTTACGATTGTATGTTGTTTTATGAATCCAGATTTAAAGCCGGAAACGTCTGATTGGTTAGATGAGACCTGTGTGTGTGTGTGTGTGTGTGTGTGTGATGTTTGATCTGCTGAGTGTGTCACTGTACAATGTTTTGGAGCATGTTACAGAAACTATGCAGGAACTAACAAGGATCATGTATGAAAATCTGCGTATCGTATTAATACATGAATAAAAACGTTCAATTTGCTACATCGACATTTGTTCCGTCGTCCCATGTGACCGAGGGAGGGGAGGACAGTCCCTGCAACCCTGACCCCTGCCTAGCCAATCTGGTAACTCAGTACCCATAAACTCGGGTTCAAGTCCTAGTAGCGGTTCGGTTTGGTCGCAAATACGACTGGCCACGATCTTACGAACAAACGCCATTTCTTCGGCGCTTAGAAAAGGCCGAAGGTTGTAAGACCATCTCTAAAGAGTTTCTAGCAAAGGCCGGAGGTCGTAAGACCATCTCTAAAGAGTTTGGATCACACCAATGGAGGAAATTCGGGACCCAGGAGCGGCAGGCCAACGGAGAGGGCCCCAAGAGGCAGACTGCGTACCAGTCCCACGAGGAAAAGAACCGGGGGGGGTAACCTCTAGGCAACTAAAGGCGAAGAAAAGACGAAAAGCCTCGCTCTTTGTGTAATCGTTTTAATAAGAATCGTCGCGATCGGTCGTCAGCGTCTCTGTCCCCGTGCTCCCACCCGTGGTACCGATTACAAAAAAAAAAAAAAAATGAACCGGTCGGCAGATTTATTTTTGGTCTTTTTTCAACTCTCCTTCCGTAAATATTTGGACGCACGGCTACAGCTGCGGATTGGTAAAACAGACGGATCGGTCGGGTTCACAGTGCAGTTTGTGCTGTTCACAGAAGCAGAGGGGAACACGTGTCCGGATAATTATGACCCGACGAACGCTCACAGTTAAACAGGAACACAGATGCTAGTCCAAGATGTTGGTGTCGTTTGCTAATTTAAGGCACACGCTATAAACTATTGGCGAAACTACGCTCGTACGGTTCCGAGTCACAGCAGCGTAGGATCCCGGGAACAGGATCGTCCGTGTTTGCTATCAGGCTTTAGCCAGGTGTGTTATGTACAGCGCTAACAGCGAATCAGCCATTAAACTAGCATGCTAAACAAACTGTTATTGTATATTGGTAAGTGCAAACGGATCACGTTCTCTTTACAAGTCGCTCCACTTGGTGGCAATTATCCGTAATATCTATAAAACTTCGTCCCGACTGGACCTGCCCACAATTCGTCCACAAATTCTGATACACTCGCTCAAGTTTTGGCACCCCCTGACCGGGCGCTAAGTGGCCAATCCTTTCAGGAAATGCGTTTAGTGGAATCAAAAGTAACAGTAAATTATATCATAATTATATATAGCTAATCAATAAATCTGAATTTTAATCTGAATTTACAGAGTGATGGACTGAAAGCGAAGCGTAAAAAGCAAAACACTTACTCTACTGGTGAACTCAGGGCTCAACCTGATAGAGAAGAGGATTCAGTGCTTGTTTTCCTTTCGGTTATCTGTTGTTACTAACCTTTTTAGGACTAGTGGAGATTTATTTTGACTACGAATACAGAACTGTAGGTAAAAAAATAAAGAAAAACACGATGAGAGAGAGAGAGAGAGAGAAAGCTATTGTGAATCAGAATCAGTGTGAAAAACGAAGAGTGTTTTAACATTTGCACTTTTGATCTTCGTTTTGACGCTCCTGAGATATGAAGGTAATAAAACTAAGCGCATAAATTTCCAAACGGCACCGTAAAAAAAATATTAAATACAAATATATACTAATAAAATTAGTAGTTACTGACATGACAAACGTTAAGATTGATTAAAATTCAGAGGTTTTTTTTTTTTTTTTTTTAAATTGGCGTGACTAAAACGATGGAGGGAGAATAAAATAACGTGGTATTTTCCGGAAAAGCGCGTTCGGTGTGTATCACATCGAGGTTTGATCAGATCGGCCTCATTTTGCTCAGGGTGCCAAAACTTTTGCATAAACACACCTGAAAGATGCAGCACCAAAACAAGAAAAACACGGCCAAGCACCCCAGGTAAGCAAATAAACAAACAAATAAATAAACAAAATCCATAAATAAAAAAAATAATTAATGTAAATTATGACAAGCTATTTATTAAATTAACGTATCATTAATACTATAAATTGTTTAAAGTATTTATGAATACACGTAAATAATTAAATAATTAAATAACTGCAATCCATAGATAAATAAATAAATAAAACCCAGTTAATTTATTTTAATGATTACACACCGTTTATAAACAATGTAATATATCATATAAATTATTAAAATATTGTAAATATTTTAAGGACATGCAATAAATAAATAAATAATGAATTCGTTATTCAATATGCGAATAATAAAATATAAGTCTCTCCTTATGTATATTCATTAAAATAAATGAGTTAAAACAAAACGAATGAATTGTACGAACGAGCAGTTTAGCGATCATTTATGAAATTACGCTTTTGGAATAAAACAATACAATAATAAATAATAAATAAATAAATAAATAAATAAATAATAAAACTAAAGGAATTTTCTAATTTAATTGTAATGAATCTAATCATTTTAATAACGCCTTATTGTGCATCTTTAAAGCAAGACTAATCAATTTCCTAGATTGATTCATATGATAGTAAATATATGAATTCATATTGCTGAAATAATAAACCACATTAATGTTACGTTCATAATAATATTGTAATAAAATAAATATCAATCATTAATCGATTGACTCCTGAAAAAAAAACGGAACCTTTTTTAAACGGACATTTTTAACGATTAACAAAAGGAATAGAACTATCGGCCTCATTTTGTTTTTAATAGCTAAATTAAATGAATAAACACAGATAACGCTAATGCTAATACCAAGCTGAGCGGCATGAAGGTTAAAAGACCATCTCTCAGATCCTCCTGCTTATTCAGATAAATACTCAGGCCCGTGTGTTTGGAAAAAAAAAAAGAAAAAGAAGAAGAAGAAGAAGAAGAAGAAAAACCTAAACTGGACTGAACTGAAGCAGAAACTGTAAATATGGAGGAGATTTAAAGCCAGCTTTGGTCGTTCTGCTCCGGGTTCCATCTGCTGCAGGGCAGGTCCATCACAGCTTCTCTAACCCAGCCACACCCTGCTTGGTGTGTGTGTGTGTGTGTGTGTGTGTGTGTGTGTGTGTGTTTAGAAGGGATTAATGCGTATACCCGTCCCTAATGGAGAGAACGGGTTCACTTTGGCCCACATCAAGGCATCGTTGAGTGAAATAGACGACTTTCCATCCTCCAGGAAGAAGACAGGACCCTGCACATCACAACAAGAACAGCCTTACAATTATTATCTGGAACCTTATTACTATTTATTATTATTATTATGATTATTATAAGTGCATTCATTACTCATAACGGCCCTGCACTGTCACTCTAATCAAACAAAGTACTACATGACAAAAAAATATCGAATTTATTATAAATAAAAAGCCGCATAAATGACGTGGGTTTTTTTTGGGATAATCTCTCTCTCTTAGGGCCTCGTTTTTAATGCACTGGTTACAAAATTGTGCATCCTGACTACCCAAAAAAAAACCCCCAAAAACTAAAAATAAAAAAAACCAAACACGTTCAAACACAAATTGTAATAATAATAATAATAATAATAATAATAATAATAATAATATGAACAATAATAATAACAATAATATAAATAATATTAATGTGAATAATGATAATAATAATGTAAATAATAATAATAATAATGTAAATAATAATAATAATAATAATAATGTGAATAATAATAATAATGTAAATAATAATAATAATAATGATAATAATAATGTAAATAATAATAATAATAATAATAATAATAATAATGTAAATAATAATAATAATAATAATAATAATAATAATAATATAACTACTACTACTAATAATAATAATAATGATATAAATAAAAATAATAAAATAACAACAATAATAATAATAAATAATAATATAAATACTACTACTACAACTACTAATAATAATAATAATGTAAATAATAATAATAATAATAATAATAATAATAATATAACTACTACTAATAATAATATAAATAATAATAATAAAATAATAATAATAATAATAAATAATAATATAAATACTACTACTACTACTACTAATAATAATAATAATAAAAATTATTAATAATAATAAATAATAATAATATAAATACTACTACTACTACTACTAATAATAATAATGATATAAATAAAAATAATAAAATAACAATAATAATAATAAATAATAATATAAATACTACTACTACTAATAATAATAATAATATAAATACTACTAATAATGATCATAATAATATTAAAAATCATAATAATGATAAAATAATGATACACGGAGAGAAAGACACAAAACCATATTTTATTGACTAGATAATCTCACGTTAATGTTACGAGGCTTACCTCAGACTTCCGGTCCGCTGGCGACGCGCCCCGGTAGCTGTTACAGAGCGGTGACGCCGTTTATATTCGGCGTTTAATTAACAACGTGATAACCAGCACCTGGGGTCTCTACTATATAAGTACGACCCCCAGCATTGTTCATTACGTTATGTTGTCTAGAGCGCTCGCAAATATTTTTAGCCAGTCGGCAACGTCCCAGGGCTCATAGTGCCAACGGACGCGTACGGGGGAAACCCCGGTGGTACTTTCTGGTTCAGGGACAGATTAAGGGTTTCTCTTCCCTGTATAACGTCAACTAGTAAGCCGAGCCTCACTCCGGTCGGCTGTGCAGCTCAATTTGAGAAGCGCCTCCCGCACTCAAGCTTGGGCTCTCCCTCTGAGCTCCTCCACGCTCCTCGATTTGGGAAGCGTCCCAATTCGGCGCCTGCTCGTGCTTACTGCACGTCTGCCCTCTGCCGTATCGGCGCACATTGTCGTCGATTCACGTTCGCGTCAGCTGTGGGTGCCATTCCCATCCGGGACGCAACACAGCTGCGTGAATTTTCCCCTTTTTTGTTTTTTTGTAATTTGGAGAGCCTTTTGCTGTCAGCAGTTAACAATTCAAATATACCACTAATAATAATGATAAAACACTGAGAGAAGGATACAAACAAATTATTTTAAATATATGGTCCCACATTCATAACCCTAATAACAATAATAATAATAATAATAATCACCTAAATAAAAAATGCTTTATTAGAGCGCTGTTTTTTTTTTTTTTTTTAAAGTTAAGCAAGGAGAAGTGAAACCCATGGACCAAATACTACCCCGAAGAACAAAGTTGCTGTTTGTTCCCAGGACCATAGCGAATTATTCACTCAAGGAGACCGGGTCATTTAATTTAATTAGCCGAGCTAACAATAGCTAGATTAATTTGGTCGGCTTAACTGAGCTGAGCTTTTGCCTGAGGACAAACCTGTGGAATCAGAGCAATCGATTTATGTTCTCGTTTTGGTCTCGCGCGTTGGACTCGGTGAAAATCTCGTACCTTCTTGATCCAGCTCAGCTTTGCAGGGCAGAAACCAGCCCTAGACACTGTAAGTCTGGGACACCTTAGAGACACCAATTAACCAGAGCATGTCTTTGCGATGAGGAAGTAAACCAGAGTGCAGTGGAGGATCGACGCGGCTGTAACGGCGCTAGATCACCAAATCAACCACATCTGAAGCTGTTCCTCAGTGACTGCTCATAACTGACTGAGTCATGATGAACAAGCCCCTCTTTAGCCCCATGAGCACTCCTGAAAGGGAGGCACCACTAAAACCAAAGGAACAGACCGGCACCGGAACGTTTCCATCACCCTCCGAACACGTTTAACGAGACCGTAATAAATCACTTCCATAACCTCTATAAACCCCCTCATACGGAGTCCATTTTGTCCTCCCAAAATCATCCTCTCATCTTCTGTTCCCGTGCCATCTGGCAGAGCCCACAAGGAGCACACCAAACCATGACCTGCCAGTCGTCACAGATGGAACCCTGCCGAAAAACACACGACACAGCACGGTCAGTACACTTGCGCTTAAATGGTGTTGCTTCTCAAACGTTTATAGGACTAAATTACACAGCAACAATTGACCCCCGCCCCCGCCCCCGCCCTGCCGTGGAGCCGCAGCACCCATCCCGGCCTCATTACTCATCTCACGAACTTACGCTGATGCTGTATTTATTACGGATGCTGGTTCTCAGCGCGATCATCGCCCCGGGAACAAACGGCAGGCAGCAGGTCTCACCGTGGTCCTTTGCCACTTTACAGCCCAGGATGCAGGGTATGAACATCCCACAGAGACCTGAGGAGCAAAATTGTTTCCATGTGAGTTTTCTGTCCCGTTTTATCCTCGCTTTCCCCAGTCAGGGTCGTAACAGAGACCAGAGTGCGCAGGTGTAAACCATCATAGAGCCAACAGAGGTCGCTGTTTCTTTTCTTTTTTTTTTTTTTAAATATATGTATAAATGTTATATTACACGTACATTAATATAATATTAATATGACTTAAGTGTGAAAATAACATTGTAATATTATATAACATTACATAATAACATATACAATTATTATTATTATTGTTATTTTCTGCTTAGTTTATGAAATATGAAATTCTTTAAATATTATATATAAAAACATGTATAGGCATAAAATATTCATTAGTTTTAAAGTAATTTCTAAATGGTAATAATTTTTTTTTTTTTAATTTTATACAAGAATTAAAATGACAGTTTTGCAATTAATCCAGTCTATATTTATTTATTATTATTGCTACTAGTAGTATTTTGATTATTTGCTTTTAAACATTACAAATGTAATCATTATTGTACATAATGTTATATAACATATAGAAATTATATAAATTATATTACACATACAGTACAAAATATACAATTTTTACATTATTAGTTTTATTGTCATTTTGAATGAAAAAGTAATATTTTTTATATTTAACAATATATTCTATTATTATTATTATTCTCTGCTTATTTTAAAATACATGAAATTATTGAAATATGTTGTGTAGATGTTATATAAATATTGTATAATTTATAACACATACAGTAAAAAAAATATATATATTTTTTAATGTCATTTTTAAATAGTGAAACGACTATAATACAATTTTTTAAATTAATTTATACTATTCATGAAAACATTTTGTAATGTGACATTAAAGGGAATTTTCATTCATATACAGTCGTTAGCCCTAATCATGAAAAGCAACACACACACACACACACACACACACACACAGAGACTTGCTTACAGATGCCGCAGTCTTCGAGGCAGTCGCACAGGTTGGAGCTCCAGTCCGAGGAGCCGCCGGACACAGTGAAACTGGTGACCTTTACCTGGGGCTGTGCGCTGATCGCCTCGGTCTGATGCGCCATCACTGCACAAACACACAGTTGGGTAAGATCTGAGTGTGTAGACACCAAAGTGCCCCCTGGAGAACCATCACAGGGCCACGGCACTGCTCGACTTTTACAGTGCAAGCCCTGAGTCCAACCAGGTAGGCATCAACTTTTAAGCAGCCGGCTCTTACCAGGGAGCGGCGTGTTTAATAGATGTAGCTGTTTAAATATAGGGGAACCTGTCAACTCCAGGCAACCCAAACCAGGACTTCAGGTCCCACTAACCAATCCAAAAACAACTCAGACCTCACCAAAGGCAGGCCCAGTCCAGGGCAACAGCACCCTGATTCGTATCCCGCTTCTGGTGAGGTGAGGTCTGTTGGTTTCCGAGTAGCGTTTTGGTTTGTGGTGCCACACAGAGTCCAGGTACAGGTTATTGACACTGCATTGGTTCGTATTTTCGCTCTGTATTTGCATTTGCTTCCAGAGGATCTCGAGTCCGAACGAATCAAATGAATTAAATGATCTTGATATTGAACCGAGAAACATAAAGCTTACTGTTGGTCCGGGTGTTCTTTCTTCTGGATCCGATCCAGCTCTGAGAATGACAAGGGGTTTGAGATGTCGCTGCAGTTTACACCTGTAATGACGTCACAACACCACCCCGCAACCCACCCCCCCACCCAACCCCCCTCAGTTCCCGAACCTGCACTACGAGGCCTCTCTGGAATGCTAACATGAACTAACTATATGGTGTGTGGTTCCTGTGTTATGTATATAGAGAATATAGCTCGTAAAAGATAACATTAAACATTAATATGTAGTCTCACATCATTTTTTTTTATCATTATTCATATTATTAGTCATGTGATTGTCCTGTTTCCTTACGTAATCAGAATCAGCGCATAAAGTCACCTCAATATAAGCGACATCATCCATTCTGCGCATTTGCATTTTGAAATAGGAAAACTAATAATAATAATAATAATAATAGCATTTCAATCCATCGGGACATGACTGGTCTCGACGATTATTTCACTTTCAACGAGTTCACCTCAGCCCAAGAAGAGACCGCCTGCTTAGGCCGGTCGTCGTTAACCGAAACTGTAAGGGAGCCTACCTTGCGCCGCCGAGCTGCCCGTCGCGTCCGCCGTCGTCCGCCATTACGGAGCGATCAGTA
>JAUZST010010466.1:2500-12400 GCA_034779995.1 Parotocinclus haroldoi | reverse complement strand
TAAAAAAAAAAAAAAAAAAAATATATATATATATATATATATATATATATATATATATAAATAAATCAGACTTGACTTTATAACAGACTTGGTGCTTATTTCGTTTCACCATCGTCTAGCTGCCAAAGGCGTGGACTTTCTCTAAAGTAGTTGATATAGATTATAATATTTCACTAAAATTACAAATGTATTCTCTCTGCTAATCTTTATTTGCTTCCCGTTTAGTTATTCCTATAAACGTACCCAAGAGGTGAATTTTTAAATATATCATTTAAGACGCCCAAGGAGGAAGGGTCTCTTTTAGAGTCTTGGGCCTCCCAATGTTTGCTCCCTATAACCACTGATGCCCTAGGCTTGTTCAGTTTGGGATTGAGTTTAGATAAGAGAAGACTGTGAATCTGCTTTGATGCGATGCTCCAAAAACGCTACAGAAATAAATCGGGACCTTGACTGTATTTGGCATAGGATGGCAAATGTAAAGCCTTAGTCATATCTGGGTTCCTGGCCTGAGATGGGTGACCACACAGATTTTAGCGAAGCCCAAAAAAAAAACAAAAAACAGTCATGAGGGGCAGAGCCAGGCATTTTGCCCTTCAGAGCATCTGTTAGAAGCTCAGCCAAAACACTAAATGCGGAATATTCAATCTGCTTTGATATGAAGCGATCCGATCTCTGATCAGAGAGCCATTACTGTCAATGGTTTGAGCTGTGACATGATTGTTTTAACATGTCCTGGCAACAGAGACCACGTATATCAGTTCTCTGCCCTGAATATATGTCCTCATTCTGGAACAACTGCCTCTTGGCACGGCTCAAAGAAAAGCCAGGCCTTTGAGAGTATGACCAAGAGCGGGAAAACACTATGGAGAGGATTTACGTGGTTCAAAGAAGCAATTAAAATAATGTTACAAAATGTGTAAGTGACTGAACGTGACCAGTTAAACATTAGTGACCAAGGCATATTGTGATTGGAAAATACTGGGGCGCTCACAAAGCAATCTGAATGGCCTTCCAGATAAGGTGCTGCATAGGACACATTTGTGATGTCCCAAAGTTTGAACATAGCATCAGGAGGTGAGATTGCGCTTTAAAAAAAAAAAATGGTATTGGCCATTAACAAAAAAGACCGTGAAACACCAGTTAGACAAAGTGACCCGACACTAAAGTGGGCGTAATTCTGCCACGGATGATGAACGCAGAACAAATGAACACTTACGATTTTTCAAAACAATTAACTGCACTAACTTAGCAGAAAGCACTGTTTCAAACGTTTGGAAACAGACGGCATTATGGGAAATGTAGTGAATCTGCATGCGGTTCGTGTTCTGTAGAGCTGCCCGGCCATCCCGGATGATCCGAACTGGCCCTCTACTCCCGCAGTTTCAGCGGGGGCACTTCAGCATTTTAGCGAGGTGACTTGAATCAGATTTTACGGTGCAACTTCTAAGCCAGACGGCAGCATTGGGGTCATTAGCCAACGCGAGGTAGAGCGCTAGAGCTAGCATCAATAGCTCTAAAACTCAACGGTGGGTACAGAGACAAACTGACTTTGATTGTGGATGGCGTTAAAAGCCGTTTTCCCTTAGCGTGAGCAAAGATGGCCACCAGGGACGTAGGAGAACAGTGAAAAGGATTGGGAGTGAGAGGTGGGTGGGGCCGAAAAGGAAGAAAACATTAGCGGCGTATCAAAACGTATCAAAAAAGGTTTCCATCAAGCGTCAATTAAATCGTGACTTTACAAAACGTACAAAACACACAACAAACCGCTATGCTTTTTTTTTTTTTTTTTTTTAAATCACGCGATCTCTTCTTATCTTCTGGGTCCAGAAAAAAACCATCTTTTGATCGTCTGAAGTTCGATTTTAAGTAGATTTTATGCACGGCAGGTTCACCCAGGTTAAAAAAAAAAAACGCACTGCAAACTTTGGCAGTGGAACCCCGAAGCGGCCAAACCACCAGGGGAAAAAAAAAAAAAAATCATAGTACAACTGTGAACGTTCACATTAAATTAAAACCGTCGACCATTTTTTTGTTCCCTATGAAACGCGGTGACATCCGTTCACTGGCCACTGGTGTTTCAGCGCCGAAATACCGAGGAAGAGCGAGATGGATTCATCAAATCGATCGCGAAGACGTCTGGTCAGCAAAACGAATGGAAGTACAAAGGTCACGCTGCTTCCATGTGAGCGTACCTTCATGATAAAGCAATGATTAGCTATATTTGTAAGGGCATGATTTGGAATATTTGCTTGCTTTATATGTTACCGGCCTTTAATCCCTCCAATTCAGAAAGTGATTATAATTCCGTAGGTATCCATCCCAGGGACGTTACATCACCCCGGTGGTGTCAGGTCTATCCTAACCTAATTCGTACAGGTTAAGCCTTTATGATGTGTTATGCCTTTAAATTTTGATTGACGTGTCACTGGTCTGTCTTACAATGTTTCACTGAGAGCATAAACAGATGAGTTGAGAGAGAGAGAGAGAGAGAGAGAGAGAGAGAGAGAGAGAGAAAGAGAGAGAGAGAGAGAGAGCTGAAAGCCTGCAGTTTGTCATCTTCTTAATCTAATGCATTTATTTTCTGTTGCACAGAATGAAATCGGACTGCGATGCAAATAAGGCACAGATCTGTTTTGGTAAGTTCAACTTAAACCGTCCAAACGTGTGACGCTTTTCCTCCCCCCCCCTCCCCCCCAACATGGCAGCCGCCTCTCCTGCTGATCACGACGCCTTGTCTGATTAGCCCACTTTTCATTTCACTGAGCTTTTCCAAGGCCGCCCGTGCAAGTTTAAAGACGCCCATTTAGATTACCTTGGAACAACAACACGGTGTCATGGTGTGAAGTCAGGCTTTCAGGGCAGACACTTGTTTCCGTTACGCCGAAATTGCTCCATAACCAGAGCGAAATTGACACGAACGCAGACTATCGACGAGCTGGGCTGTAACGACGGAGGTTAAGAATAAAACTCACAAAGACGACGGCCTTACCTCTGGTTTCCAAATGAAGCTGAGCGTGCTGGCTTTGACCTTCTGTTCTTATATTGAAATGACCTTTCCAATTCGTTACTTTTGCGTATAGAAATACATTTTGAATTAGCTCGAAACAATTACGTTACAGGACCCATTTGAATTACTGTGGCCTTGGTGTGGCGGAAGAAGAAAAACCTATCGGGATATTGCTCAAACCGTTCTTATTAACGATACTCACACACACGGTTGCACACGCCAGCAGCCCAGCCTCTCTAAAAGAGACTTTGCCAGTCCATGCATGGGGGCTCAGGCAGCCCTTGCTTGGCCCTACTCATCTCCAGATCTCAAAAATGTTAGCAACACATAAAAACAGTGTCACGCAATGACCTGACATCAATTCAATCGCACACGTTAGCTTCGTTTTACACTTAAAACGGGGCGCCTGGGGCGTGGAAGCTACCGTATGTGGCAGTGCCACAACGGGACTTCGTAAAAGGCGCCTAAATACCAGTTCTCGCAAAGGCACAAGAGTTAATTTAGCCCATTGAAACAGTCGGACTAAACTCAGCGGCCACTAATAACATTCGAACACGAATTTGGTGAGAAACAAAACATGTGCCAGAATAAGACTGAGCTTGCACAGA
This sequence comes from Parotocinclus haroldoi, assembly GCA_034779995.1. NCBI lineage: Eukaryota > Metazoa > Chordata > Actinopteri > Siluriformes > Loricariidae > Parotocinclus > Parotocinclus haroldoi. Next base: position 8,785 of record JAUZST010010466.1, on the reverse strand, counting down.
GTTAGGTTTTACTTAATCCTCCCCAAAACACACAACACAATAACGGCATCAGGAAATAGCAACGTCAACCAAGCTTAAAAATATATATTTTTTAAAAAAAAAACTGTTGCGTATAAGGCCTGCTGCAGGAGTCCATTAGGTTATGGATCCAGAAACGAAAAGGAAAAATGTCAAAGCGCCGCCGTAATCCAATAAACAAATGAACAGCAATCAAAAATAAACAGGGCGCTGCGAAAAAAAAAAAAGGAATAATAATTAACCAAAAACAAGAATAAGCTCACCCAGTCTCTTAAGGTACGTCCACAGTTAAAAGGGGAATAAAAAAACAATCTTCAAGACCAAAGATGAGTAAAAAAAAAAAGTTTGTTAAGGCTTAAACAGCAACATCCTAGGCCTGTATTCCCCAAACTCAATCCCTCATGAAAATGGCCGCCACACCTTTTTGGAGTTTACCTTCAAAATAAGAGCAAGTCAGCGGGAATCAAGGACTTTGCTTTTTGCGGAGTAACCTAAATAAAACCTAAACTAAAAACCTGTTAGTGTTGATCATTAAAACCTAGGTATTTCACAGGTTCCCTTGTGTGTTGGTGTCACACTATCAAGCAGGAGACGTGGTTCCATCCACCAGTCATCATTTATTACCAAAACGGACAAGAATGTAAGAAACAACACTAACAATCCTCATGTATTCATTGACGTTTTTAGTAAATCCCGGCCAGATTCATGGGGAAGCTGGTACCTATCTGGATGGTGACCAGGGAAAAAACATTATTTCTTTCCAAATGTGTAAGAAGCTGCTGCAGTGTTAAAAAAAAAAAATACTACCCAAACAAACTCCAGCTAGTGTGCCCTCATATTCACGTCTGCCACAACACACAGGGGTATTTATCTTCGGGTGCAATTCATGGGATTTTGTGTGGGACCACGAAGACGTTTGTTTCTATTTTTCCACTGGCAACCAGAGAAATGGCCCAAGCAAGCAAGCCAGCATGGCAGAAGAGTTCTCCCTGTTCTTAGGCATCTCTTAAAACCCTAGACAAACGAAACATCTGAGCAAGCGACAAAAAGTCAAGAGATGATGACATAGGCAAGAGAGTGGCCCGTTCACCACCAGCCAGACCTACCGTGTCTAAAGGGGCGGCACCGCTGCCTCACAGCAAGAAGGTCCCGGGATCAGGCCTGTGGTAGCCTAGCGGTTAGGGTTCGAATCCCACCTCTGCCAAGCTGCCACAGTTGGGTCCCTGAGCAGGACCCTTAGCCCACAACTGCTTAAAATGTAAGTCGCTGTGGATAAGGGCGTCTGCTAAATGCTGTACGTAATGTAAATGTAATCAGTGTAATGTGCGTGGGTTTACTCCGGGTACTCCGGTTTCCTCCCACAGCCCAAAGACATGCGTGTTAGGTTAACTGGCGTCTCGAAATTGCACCCAGAGCGACTCACAATCCATAGAGTCACCACAGTCCTACCATGTCAATGTAAGTAAAACCTAAATGCTTATTCTTTATTCTGTTTTTGACCTCAGATTCGTGGCTGTGAATACAAACACCGGTAATGAAGAGTGGCCTCTTCCAATCATGTTCTGCATGTCTTTTAAAATATTGCAGCTACAGCCCTTGAGTTCATAATTACAGCCTGTATTCAGCGCACAACGCCGAACGTATCGCACGCAACCGAATTACTATAGCTCCGCATTTTGGAGCGTTTTTTTTTTTATTTTTTTAAAGTTCCATGTTCTGTTGAGTCAAAGCTTGTTCCCTTGAACAGCATGGGCTTTATTATAGCGACAGTCACCGTAGATCAAACAACCACCGGCTTCAGAATTACAACTATAATTATACAAGTGTTAAGTCAGTACAGCACAGCTCCTCTGGCTTTTTTTTTGTTCTTTTTTAAAAACCCAGCGACCACAAGAAGCCCACAGAGAGTGATAAACAGTTATCCCTCAACGCTTCTTTTATCAGCCAACTTACAGGATGCTTATGTAAAGGCAGCTTTGCCTTCGGGTCATGGTACTTAGTGAAGAGTCAAACATGGTCTTAAATTAAGGGAAAAGCAATTATGCGTATGCAGCGCACAGAGAGTTCTCCTTCCTAGCAGACAAGATGGCGTATTTTTTTTTGTCCAGCAATTAATCGAGAGTATATTTCTTTCTTCATAAATAGTCAATTCTGCCTAATTGGAATTGTAGTGGCATAGTGCGCTTGGGTGGCACAGCGGCCATTTGCCCACCCACAAATAGGGTGACCTGGGTTCAGGTCCTAGAAGTGCCCAAAGAGGAGAGGCCAGACCGGGGTGGCATGCTGACAGTCATACAGCTGCTTTTTACAATGGAGCATCGTCTCAAGAAGCTTCGCAATCCTGTACGATCTCGAAAGGCCAGTCCCAGATAGAGCAAACTTAGGGCGACAGTGGCAAGGAAAAAAAAACTCCCTTAATGTAAAAGGAATAAAGCTTTCCAACAAGTGTAACCCAAATAAACACAACATAAGAGAGACACAGTTCAAGATAAGCAAACGTAACAAACATTAAATCGGAGGGTTTTTAGACGACATTTCAATTCTTCGAGCGATGAAGCAAACAGACAAAGGAAGAGAGTTCCAGAGGGTGGGAGCAGCCACAGCAGATGGAGGAAAGCCTGAACCTAGGGACCGAAAGATTGCCGCCCCGTCTGGGGTTGCTCCTGCCCTGGCGCTCAGGGTTTCCGGCTGGCCCGCGCCCCCGTGTGGATGTGGATTAAGCATGAGATGGACGGATAATGACATTTCTGGGAGTGGAAATGTTTTTAGCAGGGTTCACACTGATCTATGTACAGATGCATTTTCAAATCTTCATGTGCTTACGAAGATCCAGTGGGCAAACTGGAACTAAGACAGGAGACTGGACAGCGCCACCCCGGGGGGCCACTTCCTCAACAGAAGCAGGATCAGCGTTACTTAGGTAGGAGGCGTCTGCATTTTAGTTCATACTCCCAGGATGGTAGTTGATCTCAAAGTGGTAGACTGCGAGTTTTGAGGCCCGGTGCTGCTTGACCGCCCCTAGCTTTGCAGTCTGTAAATAATTGAGGGGATTGTTATTGGTAAAAACCTTACACTTCGCCCTCAATAAGCACTCCCGAAATCTCTTGCTCGGTGTCCGCTTCAAACCCAGGAGCTATAACTTTATGGTGCTGCAAATTGATGTGTTCTGCTCTATCAGAGGAGGTCTTCTACCAGTCTTGGAATAATAGCTTTCAAGATTTTTATTCCTAAAGTCCTAAAGACACTGGCTGGGGTGCAGTCACTATCTTTGTGTTTTAAAATCCAAAACCCATTCTCACAGCCGTCAGTCTGTTCAACTTTTAATGAACTCGACGCAAGCTCCTTCTTATTGTCCTGGGACGGGGACAGAGGATAGAGAGGAGGACGAGGACAGAGCACTCTGCCATGGTCCCAAATGAGACCCTTTCCCTGTCGCTCTCGTTCTCAGGACAAATAAGGCCATGACCGCTTTTAAATGAGAGGGAATTGAATCATCGCGATCTGTCCTCTGCGTCTGAAATGTTCCACAAAACTACTCTTGGCTCTGTCCGAAATAAACCTCACAAGCTGGTACATGGAGGAACATCCCGTGACGGCACAGATATAAATCCCAGATCAAAGGAAACAAAAGCTCTGGACGGCAGGAATCTAGCTGGGCAAATGCTCACTCCCTGGCTCGAATGGCACGAAACAAAATGAAGGCCCCCCAAATGTTGCTTACCCCTGGCATTAGGGATAGAGACAGATGTTGGTCCTGCTACTTTAACCCAGCCAAATGAACTGACCTCTGGCACAGTGAAGCCAGTGGCACTTCTTGCCGGTCACTCCAGGAGAAAAGTAAAACACAACTGAAACCAGTGAAACCACTCATCACAGAACTAAGTAACTGCATAAAGGCGTATTACCCAGAACACAGTGGACTTCTGAGCGTTAGTTTTACGCATAACCGGCCTCCCAGATCCCAAATGCCCTGAGCTGCAGCCAATTACAGTCCTGCAAGAGACTATGAATAGATGAATGAGAACCTGTACTCTGTAAGAGTAATTACCTTAGACCCCGTACCCAAAAACAGGGAGAACTACCCTAATTACTATCACATTAAGGTTGCCCATGATAGGCGGCATATCAATATTGTATATCAGTTACTGGACGTGTTTCTTGTCCTCGCATTGGGCATCGCAGGCCTTGCTCTTTGAGTGATCGGTAACAACGGTCTTGAATTTCCCTAATTTGTGCGCAACCTGTCTTACCGCGGTACGATGAACTCCAAACATGGCCTTCAGAAAGCTCATTTGTTCCGACCATGATACCTTCCCACCAGCAAGTGCTCTGGAATAAATACAGCAGGGTGCCCGCACTTGGCTGATAATCAGTCCGCTGATTAAAATCACCTCTGGCCATAGTTTCACCTTCAGATGTACTCCAAATCCAAGAGGTCCACGTCCTCTTCCCACTTAGACGAAGCGTACAACGGTGTTACTGCCATTACCATCGATTGAAAGGCGACCATGATTCCATTTCTGTTTTGCTAGCAAATGCATTAAAGGTAAGCAGATGTATGTAAACAACAAAAAATAAATAAATATGAACATTTGTAACGTTTCATCTTTAGCTCCCACGCCGTCTGGTCCTGCCAAGCAGAGGAAATGCCCTCCATCTCCGGAAGTGCTGACACCTGTTTCTTTTTTGGCATTTTTGGCAAGATGGCTATTTAATGGGGCTCTTTGTTCCTCGCTTCTTGTTTCACGCTTTATCCGATTCCAGGAGACACTGGATGCTTTGCGGTGTTTTGCACGCCGGTGCTTGTGGCTTTTCCGACTTTCCAAGAAGTTTAGACTTGCTTTTATTGGCAAGAAGGAAGGTATTTTCTGATGATTGACCAGCTTTCTAGCCCGTGACAGCGAGATTACTGTCTCTCGCTTATTCCACCATTCCGCATTGATTGCAAGTCTTTCTTGTCCTTTTTTGACAGACTGAAGAGGAGCTCTGTGCACCTCTGTGTCCCAAAATCCTCACATCGATCCCGTTTCACCTCAAGTACGGCGGGATCGGACAGACGGCCCAATCTATGGCCACCAACCCATCTGAGATGGTGACATGGATTTGCAAACATATTTCCATTAAGAGGGAGTGTGTGGAAGGACTGTTTTTAGATTGTTCTGCTCCTACATTGGAAAGGCAGTCGGTTGAGGAACTGGTGAGAATGGCCAAGTTCCCTAGCCCACAACCCTGAGTTGAACGGTTCCTCACAAGCCTTTCCTACTTCTCCTTTGCCCAGGTCCAATTTTCCCCACCATTTTTCCGGCCTCACATTTGACCCTTCTCCCTTGTGCCAGCGGACAAACGAGGATGGTCCAAAAACAGAGCATGCGGCATAGTCATAGAGCAGTTTTTCAATGGCCCACTGTCTCAAGACAAATTTCGACCCATCTACGGTCGCACCCCCAAATGAGCAAGACTAGGGTAACAGTGGCAGGGGAAAAAAAAACTCCCAAAGACCCATACCCAAAAAGGGACTTGACCTCCCTGGGCGTGGAGATGGCTAGTTGGTAAAATCCTAAATGGCAATCCTAAAAGTTTTTTGGACTTTTCTAAAAGTAGCACCTGGTTTATTATATTCTGGAACTACGTTGTCTTTATTGTTTCACAATTCCAAGCAGGTTAGCGTAGGAAGGCCTCGTGGCTGGTGCTTCAACCTTGCCTTTGCTCTGGAGCAACAGACCGCCCAAATGCTAGTGTGATGACCCAGGGAACCATCACCTACAACACCCGGTCGCCCCAATTAGTAATATGGGGGACACTAAGTGTTTCATGGCCCTGCTTCCAAGCGGCATTTTCCATCAGGACAAAGCAAGGGTTTCCCAGGAACGTCTCTGTCGGATTGCAACCCTTCCTTGGCCCGGTCACCGGATTTATCGCCAACTGGGCATTCATGGGATGAGCTGGTCCTCTAGGTTCAGCAACCCACAAGTGTGCAGGATCTACAGGCCCAGCATTTGTGGGGGAAAAAAAAAATCGTGCATCCAGGCCAGAATCGTCCCAACAGGGTAGCAGAGCCTCCTTTCACCCGTACACTTCATTACCTTCACATATATAAAGTTCCATTCCATTCCAACAGCTCCTTCCTGGTGAGTCATGTTTTGTGTATCTGGGCGCATTCCTTTTTGTTAATGAGTATATTATTATTATTAGTATTATTCTAGTAAATGTACACCGCAACGAGCACTGGGTGTCATAAACCACTACAAAACGTATTGTGGGTTAAAT
>JAUZST010010465.1:0-12401 GCA_034779995.1 Parotocinclus haroldoi | reverse complement strand
TTAAAACTCGCACGGCTGAGAGAATCGAAACTCTCCGATAACAGAGAATTGGGGTTCGGTGAATTAGGGAGGTAACTGTCAACACTAGGACTGGACGGTGAGATAAAACAGCCAGCTCGGCACTGTTTAACCGCTTATCCCCAGGGGAAATTAAAGGGGTCTGGCAGGAAGTGTTGATCACTGTAAACAAGGCAGTTGGTTTTCCAGGGTTCAACGAACTATTTCATGGAATATGTATGTACTTATAACAACATAAGAAACTAGCTTGATTAAAATGTACAGGAGAAGAAGAACAAAGGTAAAAAGAAAGGGACAGCCTACACTGCTCCCAAAAATCAGGAGATATATATTTATGGGATATTTAATTTTCAATTATCTCCTAATCTTTGGGAGCAATATATTAATAAATGTGATTCCATTCCACTCTCAGTGAGCATTGTTACAGATGTTTATATAAAGTGCATTAACAGGGGTCATGAATGGAAACACTTCTTTATGCACTTGGACTCATATTGCAGCAGGATAAATAAACAAAACACCCTAAAAGCTTTATAATGACCAAATAAATACAAAAAAACCCCACCAAACCCCATGAAGCATTTATGGCGACACTGTAAGACAAATAAAGCAACTAGTAATATTGTGACATTATAGTGGGTAACGGGTCTTCAGATTTTACAAGTGTTTGGAGTCCAAAAATTGTGTACTTCAAAGCTTTACACCGATTTATGCTTTTTACATGATTTGTATGAAAAACATTGGCTTAATGTTGAAACAAATGTGACATAGAAGCGTTTCCTCTAGCACTCTCAGGCTTTTGGGCCTTGTTGATCTGTCCTTTTTCTATTAGTCATTGAATTCTAGACAAACCTGTTCATGTAGTATATCTATAGTTATTTACATACTGTAACTGTAATGCAGCATTAGCAGCTCTCCACAGTATCACATTCTTCTTGCTCACATTGTTCCATCCATTTGTGTTAGAATAACATGGCCATGCACCATTTCCTGTGGCTTGAAGACAGCAAACACTGAGAATGTGCAGGAAATGAGCACAGATGAACTCTGGTAGGGGTGCCCCGACTGTTATTCACATTCTCCCTAACTGGATCAGTCACTCCAGATGGCTCTGCTCGATAGCAGTCTGACATTTCAGCAAGTGCCAAAAAAAAAAACGTTCCGTTATTAGTCTGCACACTTTGCTAACAACCTGTTAACGATTTGTTTATATAATTTATACTGGAACTGATGGCTGAGAGTTCGATTATTAATCTGGAGTGATATTTACAAATGGAATTTCTGTGCTTTAGTCATCATGTCATATAAAAAATAAACTCTTTAGATTTTGTATTAACTGTTCTATTGTTTCTATTCTATATATTCTATTCATTGTTCTAAGAGTTGAAGAATTTTATGACAATAAAGACATTTGCATAAATAAAACCATATGAGAGACCAACAATAGCTTTTTTATTGTACAGTAATAAAAATGCATGTAATTAACAAACGTAATAAAGTTCATGTGAATCTATTGTTATATGATTTCGTTCCTCCCCTAATATTACCTGATGATCATTTATATAATTATTAGAAAATGCCGCAAACAATTTAAATACATAAAAATAACCCAAAAGAAAACCCAAACAAATGCAGACTGTCCTGTGACAGCAATCAAAATTATTTTAAAATTTACCAAACCAAAAAGCCTCAGAATCTTAACAGTGGGTTTTTAATTATATTCTCTTTAGCAGAAAGAGCTAAATTAAATGAGAAATAAAAGACAAGTACAAACGCACTGGTTTTGAGATCTCTTTGATAAAAACTTTATTCACTCACTGGTTATGATTATAATACACTTACTAAATGAGGAAAAAAACCAACGTAAGCACTTTGTAATCAGTCATTAGGATTTCTTTCCAAATGTGCCTTTTTTCACTTTTTTCTTCTTGCCTTGCCACTGCTCGACTTTTGGCCCCTCCAGTTTCCTTTTAGCACTAAAATGAGAAATATAACAAAGTTAACACAACATCTCATAACACAAAACACGACTTGCACAATAACACAAACATATCTTATAAGATATGAATCCAGCATTACCTCTTGATGCTCACAATAGCTGTCTGATGTCCTTTCTTCAGTGCTTGGTCCCATTCCTCATCGTCCCCCTGAATCACGTACCTACAAACAAAAGGTAAGCAGTGATCACCTTTAATCACACACAGGTACGATTACACATGCTTACAACACTTACTGAGAGAGATCCATCTTCTTTATTTCCATTTCCTTCTTCTGTTTCTCTTGGAACTCTTTTGAAGCTTCATCCTGGGAGTAAAAAAATGACAAGTTATGGCAAAAAGAAGCTCAGCTCAGAGATCGTACAAACTTGAACACGTTAAAGTTCTGAGATCAGCATGGAGATCAGATCAGATCAGATAAGCATAAATGCAGATTTCATACTCTGTCTCACAGTCATCATTTAACTCTGCTTTAGTTCCTGTAAACAGCAGGGTTCCCACATTTACTATCAGAACCACTTTCGGTAACTAGGCACCTTCAGACAGAGGGGTAAATATTTATACAACCTGGTGTCCAGGTGTAAGAATATAACAAGCTTCCATCTAACTCCTCACCAGGTCCTTATGGAGTGGCTGTACAGTGGGCTCCATATTAATGGCTTTCACTGGAAGCATTTCTGCCTCGACGGCTGCTTTCTGAATGTTACTGAAGAACTACAGGAGAGCAGAGACATAACAGAACAGAAGAGCGGATTTATAGCTTGGGGTTAAGAACATCTCATTTCCAGGCTAAACTTGGACTTTTGTTTCTTCTCACCTCCACCATTTTACGGACGAGGCGGTTAAACAGACCCATGAGCTGAGAGCTTGGCAGGTTAATCTCATTCTCCAAATCATCTACAGATCTGTGCTGCAGTCCAAGTCCTAAAAGCAGAGCCTGGACAAGAAAGGACGGCATTAAACCCAGGCCCAAACCTTCCAAACCTGCATACCCCTGAGGGGTCTGAGACACACCTAAGCAGAACACACACTTACAGACTGCGCAGCAGAAAGGGACACAATGGGGAGCTGCTTGAGAAAGTACATCCGAGCTATGGCAGGAACCAAGTCCATGATCAGGTGATAATCGACCATGTTTCTGGAGTACATCTCCAAACGCCTCAGATCGTACGGGGTAAACTGCGCCGCTAACTCCACGTTGCTAAGTTCTACGATCAGAACCAGAGGATGAAGAGGCGGGTTTAAATAAACAACGTTTAAAAAAAAAAAAAAAAAAAAAAAAAAGGTTGTTTTTAGGGATTATGAAGATGTACCTGCTGGGCTGTCATCCTTAATGTTCTTGTTCTGCAGGATGTTCAGAGCTAACGTGGGGCTAAAACTGCTGAACTGGTAAGAGAGCAGAGAAAGGAAACGCCGCCGAAAATCTGCAGAGCAGAACACGATATCTCAGGAGGAGCAACCAGGCTGGAGAAATCAAATCCAACGCTTCCCCAATTTAATGCAGCAAAATGAACTCAATGTATTAAAACATTTCTGACCATAAATGGGGGATTTAATGCATCACAAACAACTAACAGTATTAACGTAGTGCAGGAGGTATTTAGTCGAGACACACCTTTCCAAAATGCTGAGAGCCACCGACCCTCTCCTGCCGAATCCTCCACGTTCAGTTCCTTCAGCATTATACAGGTGTGCTCACCTGTCAGGTCATTCTGAAAGTTCCACAAGTATTTCAGTTCAACATCCAGATCCTTCTGTATTAAACTATTTAACAAAAGAGAATAGAATTTTGGTCCAAAAAAAACCCCCAAATGATTAAGCTGTGCTCACTGTGGTCTGTCTTAAGTACACGGGAACAAATCCGACCCTCTTCCAAAATCTGCAGCGCAAACAAACAATGAGAGATTAAGAAACGATGACGGTACATTATGCAGAGTTCCTGCCAGACACACCGGTGTGTGTGTGTGTGTGTGTGTGTGTGTGAGAGAGAGTGTATTCACTTTAGTAGCTGAGGTGTGAGGCCATAAGACACTCCCAGGTAATCCAGTCTTTCAGCTTTCCTCTCGTTCAGCTTCAGTAAGAGCGGGGGCAGATTGGTCCGGGGAGACAGGACCTCCTCTAACAGAGTCACGGCCTACAGGAACATAAAAACAGCTTTAATTAAGGATCTCTCCCGTGCAACTTAAGAAACCGAACATTTTTAAACCAAACAGCAAACATCTGATTCATTTTAATAAGTAAGCTTTACTGTGTGTGTTTTTCACCTCTTTGTGGACAGGGGTCAGTGTAGACGTAACCTGCTGTGTTTTCTCATCCAGAACAGGAAACTGTCCCTCGTAGTAGCGCTGCAGGAGCTGCAGAGACCGTGTGCCGTAACCCATCTGAAAAACAGAACTCAAATCAATAATAAACTAAAATAACTCCTGCTAATAAACTAAGAACTATACTTAATATAAATGTGTTATTTCAGGACAAGAGCATAAATATGAATTAAATCCCTAGAGCTCACCCCCTGGTAATCGGGATTAACAGCGATTCGTACCACTCTCCCACCTGAGAGGCTGCCAAACTCCGAGTCCTGAAACTGAATTCACAAACTCTGATTAAAAAACAAACAGTAATAAGAACTGTAAACACAGGGATAAATCCTGTTAATCAGAAGATTGTTTCTTACCTGTTCTGATACGGTCCATGGGATAAGATCTCCTGAGGCTTTCTTACCCCTCGATAAACTGTTAAGGATGGACTGAGAGGAAATCTCTCCCTCCAGACACACCTTAAAAAGAAAAAACAGAAACAGCTCTTAGTAACCTCATGGTTTTAAATCCGGACTAAAGAATGAGAGTCCAGGCTTAAACCTTTTCTTATGTTGGACCCTGCTTCTAAAGATCAGAATCACAATCTACAATCTCCACTAAGTACCAGAAAATATAAGGAATCCAAACACACCTACGTAACTCGACTTTAAATCGGCTTGTTTGGCCGTTTTGACACTTTTTAACATAAATACCTGCAGAACTGCCAGAACCTCGGGTAAAGTGTTATTAGTGTGAGAAACAGGAGGCAGGAGGCAGAAGAGATGGTGAGCTGGGGCATCAGAGAGCATCTGGAGATCATTAGGAGAGTTCTGGAACAAGAAAAGATGAAACCAATAACAGACTCTATAAAATTATAATTAATAAGAACAGCTGGAGAGCTAAAGACGATTAAATACACTTACTTTATAATGTGATGCCACCATAAGGGCCATAACACGCTGAAGAAAAGCCTCAGAGGCTTTATGGTAACAGAACAGCGTGTCTCTGTTCACATAGTACCTGTAGTAAAGTGGCTAAGGAAAACTAGAACACACACACACACACACACACACACACACACACACACACACACACACTGCATAACTGTGATCACTGAGCAGACTGTGAGAGCCTGAGAATATCAACATCTCTGATACAAGAATTAATTTTTTTTTTATTCTGTCCCGGCTCAGTTTTCATACTGGGAAACATGCTGCCAGTTAGGAACCCAGTACTGCGTAGGTTCTGGAAGGATACAGGTCACACGTTTCGGGTAAAGGACAGCCAGAGATGATACGTGGAACACTTAAGCAGTTCAGACATAGGAGATCATTCAGCCACTCCTCCACTGAATCTCCTGCAGAGTATCGGATGGACTCCTGGAGAGAAACCTCATGGAGGGAACGTGCTGCAGAGCAACGTCAAAAAACGATTTATACAACCACATCCCAGTTATTTATTATATAATAATTGTAAGTAATGACATGATTCTGCACAACAAACAAGAATAAAGATCACAGATCATTTCATCTGGATCCCGTGGTACAAGTGGAAATCAGGAAAGTCTGAGAAAGCCAGAAATATCGGATTGGAGGAAGTTTCTTTTGCTTTTGCTGCGGCGTCTCACACAGGTGTGTACAGGTGAGGAAGTGAGCGATGATGCAGTAAAAGCTTGGGTACCTGCAGACAGTCTGTGAGTGCTGCTTGTGTGGTTTTCGGCTGAGAGGCGCTGCTGGCTCTCTGCACTTTCCTTTCTGAGCTGCTGAATCAGTTTAAGTGAGAGAGATCGTCCTGTTCCCTCATACCTACAGATTATAAAATAACAGAACGGCTCGTTACAGCTCACTATTCATTATTCCATACAACATCTTTAAACGATATCTCTAAATAATATGAATCGGGATTATATTATTATTATTTATACACTTCTTATAAACCCTGAATAAAGCACACAGGAGGATCTAAGGTTCTAACTCACAGGACCTGGACTCAGCCATACAGAACATCATACTGACCCACTGACTGTGGAAGCCATGAACACGAGGTAAGGACCAAGCAGGTTCTTAACGAGAGGCAGGGGAATGGCTGCAGCTTCATCAATCACTACCAGCTCCGCCTGGCCCAGCTTGGCAGCACCGGACGGGTGGATGTACTGCAGATTTAAAAGAAGAACAGAAACAGATCAGTATGAGATTAGAGATAAACAGCACAAGATCATACTGCAGAATATTACTATTAATCATCATAAATCTATGATACAATAATTAAAACCTTCACAACAGAGACGTCCGACCCACCTGAATGGTCTGTCGATGTTCCTTAAAGATGTTCACTCTGACCACGGCTTTATTAAACTCAGGATTTAAAGACTGGATGATTTCATAATCCAGATGCTCCTGCAGGATTAGCGTGTAGTCTAGTTTAGTCCCAAATATCTACACTTACACACGTACGCTAAAACTTCTACAGCATTTCCTAAAGTATGAGTATTATTACCTGATAGTGAAGACCATCAAAGCCTTTGAACACAAACTCAAATAGGGTGTTTAAATTATCTGGGCTGGGAGACGTCACGAAGATGTTGGAGTAGCTACAGAGAGAGAGAGAGCAGAGCTTTAATTAAAAAATTTAATTAAATTAAAAAAAACACACTCATAACGAGAGAGAGAGAAGAAAAGACTAAACCTGTGCCCATTAATAACCTTATCAGAAAGTATTTTAAGAAATGTTAACGTTGCATAAAGTTATAACGATACCAATAAGACATTCATTTATACCAAGCAAATTCAGAGACCAATAAACCCATAATTCATGAATCTGAAAGCAGCATATTTATTTCCCATTTAAACTGTAAAAGAGAAAGTTTAAAGAGAAACTCTGCTGTATATCTCACACACCCGAAGGCCACGGCTCCTGCTACAGCCAGTCCCAGAGCCGCCGATTTCCCCCGACCTCGAGCAGCTGTGACAGCCACCGTGCTCCGGAGAGTCTTTTCTGAAATAGCTTCGATAAACTTTAGCACAGCTTTGGCCTGACACACACACACACACACACACACACACACTTTAAATATGTACAATCAGACTGAATGCACTATAAGAAAGTATTAAGTATTAAAAGTATTAAGGAATAAAAGCACACAGGTAAACACAATAACCAATATCTGATTACATGGGTACTTAATCAATACAGGTACAGTTTTTATCTGATTACACCATTTTAAGGTCCGAACAGAAGACGTATAGGCACTTCTACCTCGCTGATCAGTAGTAGGGGTGTAACGATACATTAATATGGGGGTTCTAATGGTTTACTGGGCCGTTTCATAGAGCCAATCATGGACGGTAAGGAAGAATTAGCTGTATAAACGTTTGGAGGTTGGAGTTGTACCTGATCCAGGGTTTTGCAGCTCTCTACCAGAGCCCCGACCGGCTGCGTGTCCTGTAGGGACTCCTTCAGGTCCTTCAGCTCCTGATCCCGAGCCAGCAGACCTTCCTCCTGTTGGCAGAGACACGGCTCATGAGGGACGGACGTCCCAGTGAAGGAACCACAGGAAGTGAGGGAAGCATACCCGTGCTTTAGGTGGGACGGGCTTGATGTCGGCGATGTGTTTAGAGATGGGTAGAATGTTGAGCTGATCATCGATAACGACGCAGCTCTTACAGGACGACAGAGACAGAATAAATCTGCAACCATAGAAACAGAAAAAGTTTCCTGAGCTTCAGTTGTTTCCAAGAACCAAAACAAGCTCCGAGCCTTAACTGACCTTTCATTAAACCTCCCCACGACACCCTGATGAGCCTCGGTCCGGTAACGGGCATGGACATCCTGAAGGGCAATTACACGATACACGATAAGAACATCAGACCTTCCAACACCGGCGAAGTACTGAGAGTAAAACGACTGTCTTTTATGTGAGAGTGCAAACACGACCTTAAACCAAACACGCAGACAGAATTTTATTTTTATTTTAAAAAGAGAAGCCACAGGTGCGTCTTTGTAACGCAGCCTCTCGCTGAAATCCCGGACCATGTTGCGAGCCCAACAATAAATACACCGCACTGTCACATAAAAGGCTGAGCAAACGCATGAAATGAAAGTGCAACCGGGGCGAGCCATTTACCATCGTCATGGTGTAGAGCTGCTTCAGCGAGTTCATGGTCCTGAGTAAGATCACCACAATGCCCCCTCCCTCCACCGTCTCAACCGTCCGTGCCAGGAGGTTCGGCGTCAGAGCCTCGTAATCCTGCACAGCACGTAAGAAACCGTACGAGATTCTTCAATCGAAAAATGCTAAATGACCTCCTAGAGCGCTACGGATAAACATGACTCACCTGTAACACACACATGCCGAAGGTGTTACCCAAGATTTTGTGTGTTTCGTTGTAGTAACAGTAACGAATGTTGGTGGCGGCAATAAAAAGCTCAAACGGATCGTCCTGCTTCAGGTTCAGCGTGCCGGTCTTGATCTTTTTCTGAAGCTGCCGCATCCGCTTCTTACGGTTGCTGCAACGTGGAGAAAACTAATCACCCGGATAACATCTCATACACACCTAACGCTAATTAGATATAATTAGACATAACTAATGTTACAGGGACTCGTTTAAACCTAACTGGAGTAATACAGAACCGTCCGTCTAAGTAAGAAGATCCTGAAATGACTAACCCTAACCCTAACTAGTTTCAGAACCATCATACACATGATAAACACCTGGCAGGATAGAGGTGCCCCCGACAGGAGAATTTATAGCTCTGTTTAATCTGATTAGGATTAGCTATGCATTAAAAAAAGCATCAACATTAGAGAGGATGATCAGGGAAAAAAAAGCTTCAGGTCATTAAAGAGCACAAAGATTGGACTCTGGAGCACTGGATAATGGTGATCTGGTCCAGACTGGCCCCATTCCAGAGGGATAAGAGTCAGGGTAAGAAGGACCCTCATCACACATAGTGCCCACTGCACCAGGTTCTGGAGCCAGTATGATCATTTGGGGTTGCTCCAGTTGGTCCAGTTGATGCTCAGTAACATTATGTGGGCATAAAATGAACCGACCATCACAGGGTCCAGACCGTAACCACATCAAATATTGTTGGGAGTATATGGACTGGTTCCACAGGTTATAACTCTGGATTGAAACTGGTTTTGTTGGCTGGGTGTGTAGATGATACCTGCTGAAACCCAGTTCCTTTTTATAGCACCACAGGACTGAAGGTCGGGCCCTGACTGCAGCTTTAGAGAGCATGTGATGTAGAATAACCACCTACAGAACAGAAACACACTCAGTTACTAACACAGAGCAGTGTGTGTGTGTGTGAGAGATGTTGAGGATGGTACCTGGTCTCTACCCTGATCTCCCACTATAATAAACATTGTCCGGTGCTGCAGCGCCACTCCATTTTCGATCTGAACACGAATCCGATTATCGATTTTCTTTCGATATGTAGCCATACCTACAAAACACATAAATAAGAATAGAAACATATTATTATTTAACACACCGTGTAACCATGCACATATAAACCTTTAATAATCACCTTTAATACGCCTTATTAACTAGATCTTTATTTCATAAACTTATAAGAGAGAGGAAGCATAAGCCTAACTCAGGAGCTTCATGTCTAAATCTGTACGGAATTTCTATAATGAAATCCTAACCTAAGTCAGATATTCTCCTACCTGCAGTGTTACCCAAACACCAGATTAGAATTAAACCAAAGCGGAAACGCTCATGTCTATAACATAAACACGCACGTGGAACCGCACCGCACGACGCGCAATCTAAGTGACGTCAATATGTCTGCGACTCGACCGAAACGGCGCTGCTCCGTGTTTGGATTGCGCATGCGTGGAAGTGTTCTTGCCAAACCATTTCCTTCAAAGGAGGCACTGTACTGTATAAAAAGAAATTTACTAATAACCTATTATTTGTATAATAAATCATACTTATTTACTTGAGTCCCCTTATAAAGTGTTCCAGTGAAACATAAATACCCTTTGTTATATTGACATATTCGAGCACAATTGTCATTTTTACACAAATCATAAAAAAACAAGTCTATTTTTGCTTGCTTATGTTGGAAAATATTATGAGAGCCTGTTATTGCATTTCCTCTGGCTCCGTTCTGTTTGTTTGGCTTTTTTAGGTGTATTAGTATGAAAAATATGAAATAAACAAATAATTAAATACAAACTAAACTTGGCTACAAACCGTGAAAGAAGCGCAAACGACACCTTGTGGATATGTAAGGAATTACAGGTGATCGCTACTCATATCCAGAGAATGTTCCATTGTAAAAATGTTTAAGAAACTAATAATTAACTAATGATTAAGCTTTATTAGTAGCATAAAAGACGTTTGCCTGTGTAAAGTACAGAGAAATATGTACAGGAATAAAACTGGGTAGTCTCCACTGAGGTTCATAATCTGAACAGTAGGTGGCACTATAGCATCTGCTTTGGAATGAGCAGTAAAGCACAAACAACAGCTAATCATTGTTCTCGATTTTTTACTTCCATGGATAAAAAATATATTATTTAGGGCATATTATTTGTGATATCTTGGAAATGTGCTACATTAAGATTATTTTTATGAGATTATATTATTTATTTTTAGTTTAAAATATGGTATATAAGCATAAATCAAAGGATAATTTGATTTATTTGGTCAAGAACTGTATTTCTGAGAATAAATTCAGTTCGGATCCTGTCTTATTTATTGATTCTTTTTGTGTTTACAGAATAAATATCTCATTCTGTGAGAAAGAGGGAACAAACAGACACCATTGTTTAAAGGATTTATCTGCAGTTTATTCAACAGGCTTCTGAGAAGACTAAATCCAACGGAGAGAAAGGACAGAACGCCAGGGACCAGGGACCAGATCAGAGGAATTCAAATCAATCCAACAAAATCCAACCCAAACTGTACAAACACGGTGAGAACATGGTAAGAACATGGTAAGAACACGGTGAGAACACGGCTAATCACAGGAATAAGCATCAAATGGCTCAGATCTGTTATAGCACGTCTTTAAATACTGTTCATAAGAAAAACATTTTTTATAGTCCAGGCTAGGACTACAGTCTAGTTTGGCTCCAGGTGCCAGGTTCTCTCCAAACTTGGTATCTACTGATGGCTCCTTTTAGGGTGTGTTGATCTGTGGGCACAGCCACCTCTCCCTTTTCTTGATAAAAATAACTGAGGTGTGACCAGTGAGGTGGAAAGTCAGATGCCCTTTAGATTTAGGGTTTATATGTGTGTGGACATATAATTCTGGCTCAGAAGCTGTAATTTCTGTAACTTCGTCAGATTTAATCAGGATCTTATTTGGAAAAAGTTTAAAATCGATCACTTTCTTTTCAGTACAGCCAGGAAACAGAAGTTTACATGCACAGTTCGTTTATACGCTCTGACTGATGGAACAAGTTTTTAAAACCTGGTTCGGATCGAATCTCTGCAGCTAAAGAAAGAGTAATTTCGGCTGGTGATGGGGTCTCCTGATAGAAACAGAGATTGTTGTTGTTTGCCAGGGTTAGGGTGTGTGATGTTATTGTGCTGTGTAGGGTGGCATTCTGACATACAGTAAGTGTCTCACGGAGAGCTCGGGTTATTTAGCATTCCTTACTCTAGCAGTTTTATTTAGATAAGATAGGTGTCATAAGATAGAGGTCACTCTGGAGGGAAGGTAAATAAAGCGGGTTTTTACCCAAACCAAGAAATAGATATTATGACAAAACCACATCTCCTACAGTTATCGGCACCTCAAGAAACAAAATGGCACAGAAACATTTGTTTCCCATTTATAATTTACATTTTCAAGCAGTAATCCATAACCAAATTCCCATCAAATTCCCTCATTCTTCAACACACGAAAGACAAGAAAATAAATAATTCGAAAGTCTAAAGTGTGTTACCTTCATATATCAAAAAGTCATCCAAAAAGTTTACTAGAAACAAACTAGAATCAACTGGAACTGTGACAAACAAAGCTAGATGATGCTTATTTTGGCCTCGCACACACACAAACACAAACACACACACACACACACACACACACACACACACACACACACACACACACACACACACAC
>JAUZST010010464.1:0-12401 GCA_034779995.1 Parotocinclus haroldoi | reverse complement strand
ACACACACACACACACACACACACACACACACACACACACACACACACACACACACACACACACACACACACTAACTAGTGTCGATATAAACTTGTTGTAACCTTGTGTGGTGCTGAAGGGAGATCAATTACATTAACTAAATACACAGACAAATAAACTGCAAGCCACATGCTGAAGAATGGAAAAGGCAGAAAACACTTTACTGTTTAATCGTATTTTTGGCGCTGTTTAAGAACACCCTCTCACAAGCCCAGAATGAAACCAAATCCCCCCCACACATCATAGTGTGATGAATCCAAGTTATATCATTATACCCTTGCTAAAACTCCAAATCTAATGGTGACCTAAGGCTTTTGCAAAGTATGCTGTACAGACAAACATTTCTGGAAAGCAGCCTTCGACTTTAAACCAATTTGAACTTTTTGTTCATAGCGACATTTTTACAGAGTCAGAACAACCAACTATGAAGATTACCCTTACACCAGAGTTGCGTTCACACATGCACCCTGCAGAGCCCTCTTATAAACCGCATTTCACAAACCTACGTCCACATTAACCTCCCAGTTGACTGTAGTTCTGCCTTGATTGCTCTGCAAATTGTTTCTTGCTATTCTGCTAGACTAACAGCTTCTCTCTGTGCGTGATTACGTTCTCCCTGTGGCTCGTTTGAGAGCATTGTTACTTAATGAGCTTACGAGTGTTTTCCCACAGCTAATTAGACAGCTTGGTGGCTTGCAGTCTGCCCGGGCGGCACAGTGACAGCAAGTCGACTCTGCGCTAATCAAGCGGTTGATTCTCTCGCAGTCTGCTGCGGACATATTGATTCCTGGTTATTTACTGTACATTCAAAACTGTCTTAATAGCCCACTGGTAACTATGCAGAAACGAGAGCTGCTGAGGAAACTCTCATTTCTGAATCGTCTCTTTGTGTATGTGCGTCTGAACGTGTCTGTGTGTGTGTGTGTGTGTGTCTCTTTGTGTGTGTCTCTTTGTGTGTGTCTCTTTGTGTGTGTCTCTTTGTGTGTGTCTCTTTGTGTGTGTGTGTGTGTGTGTCTCTGTCTCATTGTGTGTGTGTCTCTTTGTGTGTGTCTCTGTCTCTTTGTGTGTGTGTGTCTCTTTGTATTTGTATCCCTGTGCATCCCTGTGCATCCCTGTGTGTGTCTGTGCGCGTGTCTGTGCGCGTGTCTGTGCGCGTGTCTGTGCGCGTGTCTGTGCGCGTGTCTGTGCGCGTGCCTGTGCGCGTGTGCCTGTGCGTCTGTGCCTGTGTGTGCGTGTGCCTGTGTGCGTCTGTTTGTGTGTGCGTGCGCCTGTGTGTGCGTGCGCCTGTGTGTGTCTCTTTGTGTGTGTGTCTCTGTCTCATTGTGTGTCTCTTTGTGTGTGTGTCTCTGTCTCTTTGTGTGTGTGTCTCTTTGTATTTGTGTCCCTGTGCATCCCTGTGTGTGTGTGTCTGTGTGTCTGTGTGCCTGTGTGTGTTTGCCTGTGCCTGTGTGTGTTTGCCTGTGTGTGTGCCTGTGCCTGTGCCTGTGTGTGTGCCTGTGCCTGTGTGTGTGCCTGTGTGTGCCTGTGCGTGCCTGTGCGTGCCTGTGCGTGCCTGTGCGTGCGTGTGCCTGTGCGTGTGCCTGTGCGTGTGCCTGTGCGTGTGCCTGTGCGTGTGCCTGTGCGTGTGCCTGTGCGTGTGTGTGTGTGTCTGTGTCTGTGTGTGTGTGTGTGTGTGTGTGTGGGGGGGGGGGCTCATTGGATAATGATAATAAACCATTTTTGTCGCATGGCGTCCATAAACTTCCGCTGCTGTTGTCGTTCTCGTTTACGATTGAACAGCTGCTCTAACCTTTTGTTTTTTTAGACAAAGATTGAGACTTCTAGTAAAAAAAACTTCAGATAGTGCCATGTCTTCTGTTCTCTCAGACATTGTGTGAATATGCACAAGTTAATGAGACGCTCTCCTCTGGAGATACGGCACAGCTGCCATTGTGTATACATAATTATGCCTTAGCAGGAGCCAGAGCTCTCTGCCAGTAATTGTGCCCCTCACTGCTTCTGTACAAGCACATAAAGGAGCTTTGATGAGAAATGGTAAATGCATCTATGCAACACTCTAGTACACCAGCCCACCACCACAGGGACCTGGGATCAAATCCCAGCACTGCCTACCAGTTGGATCAAAGGCGACGTATTGAATTATTGTATTGTATATACCATTTATTGAAACTGAAAACTAAATGGTCAGTCCATCGGTTTCTGTTAATTGTATATTCTCAGATTCTTATCGTAAAGACACAACATTGTAAAACATCAGACACCCCATTTTACTGTATTACCCATCATAAGAGAAGCATGCATTAAAGTGGACCTAACAAAAATGTCCACTAAATGCCAAGATGATGTATTTGGCTGAAAAGGCACCTACTCCACTCCAGTACTCCACTCACTTCCAGTAAACTTGTGAGTTTAGGTATGGCTCGGTATGAGCGTTTAAAACCGTTTGTCTAGTTTATGTGATTTTTTTTTTTAATGTGATTTTTTTGTTTTGTTTTAGATTTTTAACCATAGACACCAGAGACAAATGGGCTTCATTGAGTGTCTGTACGTTTAATTTCGAGCGCTTCAGAGGAGTTATTGTAGTAAAAATGTTGGCTCGTTTGATTTGCTCAGATGTTAAATTCTATTCATGATTAACATGGACTACATTTCATTACCACATCTCAATGTAATTTAAGTGGAATTCAGGCTTCCCAAGTAGCCTGAGTAGAGAAATGATTTAATCCTGTTGATGCGTGCTAACTGCTGACGAAACTTGTACTGTTTTGATCTTTCAGGTGGAGCTCCAGTGGAGCAATGCAGTCTTCATGTTTAAGTACTTCAAGCCCAAAACCTTGCCAGAGTTTGACAGCTATAAAACGAGCACAGTGTCTGCGGATCTGGCCAACCTTCTGAGGAGGCTGTCCGGAATTATCCCGAGCGCATATGAGCCCACCATCTCTATTGACGAAGTGTCAGCCTACATAGAGGGAGGAGCAGTCAAGGTAGACTTTATGTCTCGTTACAGCTACTTCCATATACTTCGTTATAGCTTATTACTGCATGACTTGTTCAGAACGTGGTAGCAAATCGAACAAGTGGCTTTGTGGGTTTGGTTCCAATTTTTTGCAGCTTCTTTAAATCCTGCCTGTTGGGATTCTTTGAGCATCATGTTGGTTTTTGTAATTATAAACCTTATTATAGCCTTATAATAGAGTATTTCCCTATAATACAGTACTATAATACAACCTGTAATACAGTATTTCCCTAATGTGTCTGTGAACGTGTGTGAGAGAGAGAGAGAGAGAGCAAGAGAGAGCGAGAGAATGAGAGAATGAATGTGAAAATGTGAGAGAGATTGTGAGAGAAGGGGGGGAGAGGGAGAGGAGAGGAAGGAGAGAGTGGGGGGGAGGGAGAGGAGAGGGAGGAGAGAGTGAGAGAGAGAAGGCGGGGGGAAGAGGGGGAGAGAGAGAAAAAGGGGGGGGAGAGGGGGGAAAGAGGTGGGAGAGAGAGGGGGGAAGAAGGGGGAGAGAGAGGGGAAGAAGGGGGAGAGAGAGGGTGGGCGAGAGACAGAGGGGGAAGCAGAGAGAGAAAGAGGGGGACAGAGAGGGGAAGGGAGAGGGGAAGAGATAGAGGGGGGAGAGAGAGTAGGAGAGAGAGATACGGAAGAGGGGGAGGAGAGAGGGGGAGAGAGATAGGGAAGAGGGAGAAGGGGAGAGAGAGAGAGATAGGGAGAGGGGAAGAGGGAGATGGGGTGGAGGGAGAGGGAGAGAGAGAGGGACAGATATTGGGAGGGGAGGGGTAGAGGGAATGAGAGGTTAGAGAGACATAGAGAGCTGGAGTGGATAAGCAATTACAGTCCTTTAAAACAATGCGTCATAAACAGCAACTGGATCAATGCCGACACCTCACTGAATATAAAAGTTCTTGTTTTCTCCTTGCTCAGAGTTGCTCTGAAGTCGCTTTTGAGTCACCCTTAGCTTAAAATCTCATAGCTAGGAATTTTTGCCTCCGTTAGGATCTGTCTAAAAGGGTTCTTAGAATCTTTATGTTTACAGCCCCAGATCTTCATGTTTAAAACGAAATGTGCCAAGATGCTATGGACGACATACAACATGATTTGGAGTCCAACACTTATGGATTCTATTGCTTCAGTGTCATAAAGGGTTCCTATTGGTGGTGTGAATTCACCAATGGACTGTTTTAATTGTAAATCGCTCTGGATAAGGGCATCTGCTAAATAACATGAATGTAGATGTAATGTAAATGAAACCGCTTTCTTGGTGCTCTCATCTAGGTGCCGTCCCTGCCTCAAGGAAGCCCTCCAGCTCCTCAAGTGGTCAATGAGCTGTATTACCTGCTGGCCGACTACCACTTTAAGAACAAAGAACAGGCCAAAGCCATTAAGTTTTACATGCACGACATCTGCGTGTGCCCCAACAGGTCAGTCTGATTTATTATATTTCGTAAATGCCCCTGAAATTCTTCAGCATTATTCAGTATGTACGCCGAAATAAAATAACATTTTTGGATTTGTATTAACCGTACAGTCACA
This sequence comes from Parotocinclus haroldoi, assembly GCA_034779995.1. Classification (NCBI taxonomy): domain Eukaryota; kingdom Metazoa; phylum Chordata; class Actinopteri; order Siluriformes; family Loricariidae; genus Parotocinclus; species Parotocinclus haroldoi. The sequence continues at coordinate 7,827 of JAUZST010010464.1, read as the reverse complement.
GTACAGGTCACTTGATGGATTATGGATCTCCACACATTTCTGTCTTTCATCGATGTGATCCATGAAGTAATTCGTCAGGATAGTGGAGTAGTTTTGCCATTGCTTTCTCCAGCCCTCCACATTTATCCGGGCTTGGGACCGGCGTGCAGCTGTTTTCAGATACACAGCTGGGGTGTTTGCATACACAAGTCAATGACAATTTGGAGACACCAATTAACCTAACACACATGTTTTTGGGCTGTGGGAGGAAACCCGGTAAGAGTACCCGGAGTAAACCCACGCATACATGGCGAGGACAGAAAGGACCCAAGCCGCTTCACCCTGGGATTGAACCCGGGACCTTCTTGTTGTGAGGCAGCAGTGCTAGCCACCGAGCCGCCGTGCTACCCCCAAAATAACATAGAAAAAGTTTAGCAAATTGTCTTTAATTCTCTCTTCATAAGCACAAACTTGGATAAATGAGTCCATGAACATTCACCCTTAAGTTGCAGTTCTGTACCAGTTACAGGCTAGAACTCAGTATGTCAACACAACTGGTGCAGTGTCTTTACCGTTTATTCTTTTAAAGATTTGTGTGAAATGGCCAAATTCTTTCTCTTACATACAGTATATGCTCAGTTGATGTTCCTTAGCTTTTTTTCTTCCCATTTAAAATCAGGAGAAAGCTTAACGTGGCTTAATGTAGACTAGTTAATTGCCTAGAAACACCAAAAGTATTTCAGTTAATACTGGTCATATCATCCATATTTGTGAATTGATGAACCTGTGATCCAAAAAAGGAATAATCATTATTACTTTAAGCCCCCATTCCCACCATTTAAACCTATAAGTGAAACGCTTATCAAAATTATGATCACTTAAAGTATGTTCAGAATTTTAGCAGTAGAAATGAATCATGGTTTGTAGTAATTGAGAGTTTGGTGTTCCTACAGCACTGCTTTAGTACATTAATTTTATACCCAACTAGGGCTGGTATGATACCATTTTTTTTATGCCCGATACCGATATTGATACTGCAAACTTGAGTATCTGGCAGTACCGATATCGGAGCGATACGCTGCTAACACCTCTTGGATCACTGGCGTTGGATACGCTGCACTCGGCTGTTTTACTTTTATCACCCTTCAGATTAAAATTACTCCACACTACTGACATGATGACTACGCTGCTAGCTAGCAGTTTTAACTCGAGTTTCAGACATTGCTCACGTGACACACGTGAGTCTGTTTACTGCACGTCGTCCAAATTGTAGTAAAACATAAACATAATAGGAAAGATAGCGGATTAAATTGTTTTTCCCTTATCCGATCCAGTGCTTTTGCTACATATCGGACCGATACCGATACATATATCGGATTGATACAGCCCTATACCTAACAATGGGTTTAAACAGGAAGAAAAAAACAGAACATACAAAATAATTTTTTCATCATTTTTGAATGAAAACTGTCAATGAGCAAAATCGAAATCAATCAAATGTAAACGATACTCAGCTCAGTTTTTTTCTGCTCAGTGTCAGATTAACCCAAACCAAAGCTTGTCCAAACAACAGAAATGGCTCCCCTAGTAATCGCTGCATTTCAAATCGCGTCGTCTTCAGTGGTTTGTGAACATTAAACCATGGCTGTTTGAACCCAGGTTCGACTCGTGGGCTGGCATGGCTTTAGCTCGAGCCTCTCGCATCCAGGACAAGCTGAACTCCAACGAGCTAAAGAACGACGGACCTGTGTGGAAGCACTCGCTCGCCGTGCTGACCTGCTTTAAACGAGCACTGGAGATCGACAGCTCCAACCTGAGTTTGTGGATCGAGTACGGTACAATGTCCTACGCCCTCCACTCGTTCGCCTCCAGGCAGCTCAAACAGTGGCGGAACGAGATGCCCCCCGAGCTGGCCAAACCGGTGTGTATTACAGCACTTATTTATAATGATATATATATATAGATAAATACACATCAGGACAAGATCGTTTTGGTCCTAATAACCGGCTGGTCCGATTAAAAGAACATACCCTATGTTACAAGACGGGACGTGCTATAATTTATGCAACATATTAACTGTTTGTTAAACCTTTATTGTGCGATTTACACGTATAGCAAACGTACAAACAAGAACTACTGTTGCTTACCAACTTTGTTCATTGAAAAATAAAATTGCAAACAAGTTTTTTGAAACGATTTACAACACAATGTATAAATACTCAGCATGCGAAGTAATAATACTGTAAAAAACAAGTTCTTACTCAATTCCAGTCAACGTTTGAAGAACTTATTCAGTGTGTTATGATCCGCTTTAGCAGTAGCTAAGTGACTTTTGGCTTCTTTTTTTTCTAGTAAATATTAGCCAAAAACCTGTAGGTGGCAGTAGAGGGCGAAGAGATATTAACGAAGAGATATTACATACTGTACATGTTTTTGGTCTGATTAAGCGGAATTTTGATCCAAATAAGCGGAATAAAATTACACGTATAAGTCCGAATAAGTGGCTGGTCCCATTAACCGGTGGTCCAATTAACCGGAATCAACCGTACATCCTTCAGACCATACTGTTAATTGTTCCTGCAGTAGTTTAATTACAGTACGTTATTGTATTTTCTATAATAATTGTCAATTACCATCGGTTAAAAATGTGGTGGCATTAGGGTTGTGTAGACGGTAGCGTTCCACTCGCGTTTTCAGTGGTATCTCTGGTGCATTTACATTCATCACTTCCACACTTCCCTTTTTAAAAAAATCGCCTTTGTAATTACGTCCCAGTAGCATAAAAACAGACTATTGTAATGTCTGGTCAACGTCCATTTCGGCCAACGACCTGTTTTACAGAACATAATGCGGTCATTAAGCCTCTTTACGTACAGTTAGCAGGCACTCTTGTCCAGAGAGACTTTACGGATGCAGACTTACAATCAAGACAATTGTGCGTTAAGTGCTTACTGGACCTTCTGATTCTTAGTCCAGTACCTTAAACTTAAAAAAAAAACCCACCGTTTTTGCTTTCAGATTGCTTAAAGGGATATTTAACTAATTAAGTGGTAATACTGCTCACAAAGCTTAATAATAATGAAATATCCCCCAATTTTTGTGAATTTTCCCCAAAGCTTTTTTTGCCCTCTCCCTTTCCTACAGTCCATTATTCACGGGTGGCTCAAACGCTCTGCTCTTTGTGCATCCACAATCGGCTGCACTGAGGAAGGAGGCAGAGAGCCAAGACACAACTGGAGACAAGCTTGTTCCATCTGTCCCCCTTTCTGTCCTGAGGATGTCCCATCAGCGTGATCAGCCACCCTGCTGAGAGAGAGAATATAGAGTAAGGGCAAGAGAGGATAAGAAAAGCACAGAGGAAGATGGAGCACAAGCTGTTTAACACACGGAAAAGGCTGAAAAAGCTGTCAGGCCCTCACACAAGATGACAGGGTAGCTAAGGGCGCTTCCTCTCTTCCTTCTCTCCCTCTCTTCCATTATTGTTCTCTTTAATGAGCTTTTTTTAAATGTGGTTTAGTGTTTTTCCCCTTGTTACCGCAGTGTGCCACAGAATCTGTTCTGTTTATTTGCCCGTGCAAAAGAGAATGCATTTAATTATAAACAGATAGTGAATAATTCTAATTAATTTCTGGGGTCAGGCTAAATACACAGCATCCCCCCCAGGATAGACTGCTAAAGAGCCCAATGACGTGCATGTTGAGCTGCACAGTGCTTCCACCCCACTTAATGCGAATTGTGCTTGAGTCGTGCTCGTTTACGGGTATTTGCTATTTTATGTCCGGGTTGCGTTAGGCGAAACAGGACGTTGACCAGACAGACACCACTACGGTCTCACAGTCTGCTAATTTACTGTAATGTAATTAGAACGAGAACAAGAACGTGCATATGAAACATTGGAAATGGTAACTAGACGGCATCCTGGATGCCATTGCAGTTTTCTTTTGTGAAAATTCACAATAATTACATCAAATACAGCCATATTCCGTTACGACCCATTACAGGGTGAGGGTATTAACACAGAAGTTGGGCCAGATGAAACGGAGACTCAAGGAGTGAGTGTGAACCAGCTTATACAGTTATACATTAGCGAGAGTATACAGGTAATGTAACGAAGCGGACCAAGTAGACGGAGGCAGAGGCAGCTTGTGTAGAAACCAGGATTTATTGGTACAAACGGCGGGCAAAAACGGGGTCAGACAGTCCAGGATCAAAACCAGCGAGGCACAACGAGAACCAGAAGGGCGAGACGAAAGCGGAGTCGTGGCGCGGAAAAACTAGGTCGAGGCACGGTAAGTCAAACGATAACGGGTAGATAATGGAACGTTTAGAAACAAGGTAGGGACCAAGTGACTTAGCCGAGTGGCTGTGGCGGGGGTGTGAATAAATAGGGAGAAACGAAATTAAAACCAGGTGCGTCTAATGAGGCGTAATCAGAACTCGGGTGACGGTGCGCGTGTGATGGGATCGGGTTTGGCCTCTCGAACCGCCCGAGGGTGGGACAGGTAGTGGGTGAACAAACAAAGGAGTACTACTTACAATAGGGCAGGTACATACGTTTTACGGAATGTGACCATTTACCACATAAACACGAGTAACGCCCAACGTCTAACGCACTAAACCTAGTTAGCATCAACCTAGTTAAATCTGTCTATACTTCTGTCCACGTCTGTCTAATGAGAAACTGAGCACACAAATGGTAAGGCAGGTTCAAGTATATGAGAGACTCTTAAACTCATGCCTCTGGATCCTCTGTAGATCCCCAAAATTGATTGACTGTTGAGGTTGTTGCAGCTGTTTAGTCTCAAGCACAGGAGTTTAAATGCAGATTTTTATTTCCCATAATAATTATTGCGTCACTGCTCTTGGCAAAGGCCATTTACACCTTCTGTGATGGCAGCATTAATGCAGAAACGTACATTGAGATTTTAGAGCAACATATCCTTCGTGGGTTTTTTTTTTTTTTTTTTTTTTTAAAGAAGACAATGCAAAACCACATGCTGCACACATTACAAACGCATGCCTGTGGAAGAATAAGGTACGGATAATGGACTGACCAGCCTGCAGTCCTGACCTGTCCCCAATAGAGAACGTGTGGAGAATTTCGAAATGAAAAATGCGCCATGGACGACCTCGTACTGTTGCACATCAGAAAGCATAGGACAGGATAGGATATCTTTACAGTGATGTGAAATGAATTGTAAGAACTTGAAGGATTGATATACAGGTGTGCACCATTTCATGTCTGATCAACGCCCGTTCACTTTAAACGCCAAGGTCTTAGGGATTCTAATAGGAAATCTCATGTAGATCTGGACTGCTCACAGCTGTATATTTAACGTAAACTAATAAGTGTGAACCATCATTGTTTAAAACAAAAGAGTATTATAAAAAACGATTGTAGGATGACGGGAATATCCGGTGCTGTTGTACAGAACATAATGCGGACGTTAAACGGGGCTACCTGGAAAGGCAAAAGCTGAAATGGTTGCAGTCGTTCCAGATCCCCAAGGCTTAAATGTGTATGGCAACAGAATAAAATGGAATTGCTTTGAAACTGGTTTAGATACATGACGTTAATTAATGTGAAAAAAGGTAGACATGCGGCCCACACTAAGCAAATGAAATGATATGATAAGAAGCAAAGAATATTGACGAATAGTGGTTTTATTCTTCATTTTTTCCTGAGCTATGATCTGTTTTTTTGTTTCAAAAAGGGCAGAAGGAGACTATTGGATCATCACCCAGATGTTTCCCAAGACAACAGACTAACAGCGCGAGTTGGTATATATTTCAGTGTTTACACAGATAATATAACATCTGCTTTTTCCTATCAATTTTATTATTATTATTATCATTATTTGTGAAAATCACAAATTGAGTAAGGCTTTTAATTTGAATTGGAATTGAGTGCCAAAATGAAATAGGACATGACAGGAGAGGGGAGAGTGACAAAACAATCTAGACAGAGACAGCAGTTTATTAATCAGGCAGTGAGCCGTGGGATCATGGCGATGTCGTGCCGACACGCACGCTCCCACATTAGACTCCGCTTCAAATACTAAACTCAATACGCATTTGAAAAAATCCTTTCCCAGCTTTTAAGGGTTTTGTTATGGACACAGTGCTTATGATTAAAGGAAAAAAAAAAAAAAACTTGTTCTAAGTTATTATTTATTTAAGACTCCAAAGACAAACTACTTTCGTCATATGGGCAAATACACTGCTCACAATTATATCTTTTTTATTCTAGATTATTGTTTCATTATTTCATATTTTATGCCCTAAAGAACATAGTACGGACGTTAAACGGGGCTACCTGTAAAGGCAAAAGCAGAAATGGTTGCACTTTTTCCGAATCCCTAAGGCTTGAAAGTAGGGCAACAGAATCAAAATTGCATTGATTGAAACTGGTTTCAAACATGAAGTTAATTAATATTAAAAAGGTAAACATGCTGCCCACACTAATTATATTAAATTAAATGATAGAAGTCTTTTTGTGAGCAGTATATTTAGTACGTTTTGTGTTATATTATGTGTAGGCAATCACTTTAAGGCTACGTGCTTCAATAGCATGCAGTAAAGAAAAGTTTACCAAGGATTCTACAGTTCCTAATCTTAGTGGTCAATTCAGTGTTTTAGCAAAGTCAAATAATGGACTGTGATGGCCTAGTGGTTAAGGGACTGGACTATGGACCAGAAAGTCCAGGGTTCAAATCTCACATCTGCCACAGTTGGGTCCCTGGGCAAGGCCCTTAACTCACAATTGCTTGGATTGTAAGAGTGTATGAATTGTACGTGGCTCTGGATAAGGGGGTCTGCTAAATGACATAAATGTAAATAATGAAATCTTACAGCAATATCATACTACACTTTTGCTAAACTCTTCTTCTCCTTCTTTGTACAGCACACTGTTTAAAACCTTCTATGAAGCACATGACACAGAATTAGCACATAGCCATTGAAGCCTTTGTGTCTTAGAGGATCTGATGAGCAAACGTATCTGGTAATAAGATGGATGAGAGTGATGCTCAGTGGACAAATGCCTTTAAACATGATCTGCCGGATGCATAGGTTTTACTGACAATACTGTGGGTGGATGCATTTTGCATCTATTAGACAGTGTGCTTCTACCTCAAATTAGATAAAGTTGGGACGGCATGGAAAATGCATTACAAGGCGAGTCAAAAGACACAGGTTACCTGTGACGAACAGCAAAGGTTTTGAACTTTGTTTTGATAACTTTTGAACAAAAAGAGATATTGCAAATCAGATTGTGGAAATCAATTTCCGAGGTATTCTTTATACGCCACATGACCACCTTCCCACTGCAAAACTCTTGACCCATTATGGCGGCTTTCAAGATGGCGGCCGTGTTCCGGGCATGATGTTAAATTAAAAGATAAAGGATAAGCCCCCTTACCCATTGCATGCTGGGGTATTTGGATATGTCATGTTCCGTTTTGTTTCTGAAATAAGTGTCTTTCGACTTTTATTTCATCGCAGTCAAGCATGGTGATGGGAGCATCATGGTTTGCTGCTGGAGGTGGGGCGATACAGTTCATTGTGGGAGCCACGAATGCCAACATGTACTGCGCTATTTCTGAAGCGGAGCATGACCACTCCCTTCAGAAATGGTCACATTGCAGTATTTCAACATGACAACGACCCCAAACACACCTCCAAGACAATCACTGCCTCGCTATAGAAACTGAGAGTGAGTAACGTTCAAGCATGTCTCCAGACCTAAACAATATTGACCATCTGTGGAGGAGCACAAGGTCTCTAACCACCAGTGTCCTGTGACTTTTGACTTACCCTGTATATGTATGTGCGTGTACACTATATATA
>JAUZST010010463.1:0-12401 GCA_034779995.1 Parotocinclus haroldoi | reverse complement strand
TATATAAAATGCACATTTTGGGTTTAAAAACATTCCTTTGATCTTTTAGAAGGATCTTAAATGTTTATTTTAATGATCAAATTCTAATATATCTTAAAAAAAGGAAATGTCTGGATGCATTCTTTCCTAATAATATTTAATTTAAAGGTTAGTAAAATCTATTTAACAGTAACATAAATTACTAAATCATGTTTATTATAATTGATTAAATTGCTGTAGATTTTACAGAATATATCTGATATGTGATGTTACAAAAAGACAGTTATTATTATTAATAAATGATAAAAAATAATGTAATTAAATTAATCTGTTCTGAAATAATATTAATTCATGATAAATTCGTGACTTTAGCACTTTAGTTTTATAAATAACGGTCTTTCTGTAACGTCACAGAGATAAACTGATTAATAATAATTAAGCCACTATTAAATAGAAATGAATGAATTAAATGAATGTTGTTTTATATATTATATACATTTTTAAAATAAATAAAAATTCACAGGATTGACGAGGCAAAAATAAGCATGCGCTAAATACCAATAAAAAAATCCCCAGGGTTAAATATTTACATTTAAAGTTCACTAGATAAAAGCAATAAAAGGGAACTAATTAAATGTTAATTTAAGCTTAAGACATTTAAATAAAGTTGCTCGCTGCTTTATTTCTTTGTTTTAAAAAAAATCAAATAAAACATTTAAATAATATCTGATATAATTTGGAGACATGAGGAGGAAAAAATTTAGACATTAATTATTGATTTAATTACTGTAATTATTTAAGAATAAGATTTTTATTGTTTATTGTTCATTTTAACAATTTATTGTTTATTGTTCATTAATTAATGCCCGTTTTTTTTTTTTTGTTTATTTTCTTATTGTTGTAACTAAATGATTATTTTAAATAATTAATTATTGACATCATTAAATTACTGTTATTTTCAAACACGGTATTTTAGCAAAGCTGATTTAATGTTTTATTTTTATGATTTAAAAAATAACATAGCTGAAATACAGACTTTAAAAAGTGGAATAAACAAATAGTTTTCTTATTTCTGTTATATTATTCAAAAAATGTTTTATTTACCTGCGTTCTTATTTTATTTATTTATTTATTTGATCTGTGTCCTTTCATGTGTTTATTTGTGTACTTTCTTCCTTTATTTTATTAATTTAACTGATTATATCCGGTATTTTCTATACTTTAATATGTTCTGTATATATTATTAATTTAATTTAATTAAATTTTATTCGTTTGTATTCATCTTTTTTTTTCTTTCTTTCTTTATTTAATGGATTGAATCCCTTATTTTTTAACTTCTTTTTGGTTTCTTTAATTAAATGAGTTTATTCAGTTCTTTCTTTTTTTGCTGTATTTTATGTATTTAATTTAATCTATTTTTAATGTATTTTTGTATTATTTTTAAGTATTCTTTATTTAATCCGGTGCTCGTTATTTTATTTATTTCATTTAATCTGTGATCTTTGCTTTAATATTTAATGGAATATAGAAATAAAACAGACTGTTAGATTTTATTTAGTAATTATGAAGCAATGTTAGGGTGGCACGCTGGCACGCTGGCACACTGGCACGCTGGCACAGGTTCGATTCCCGGTCAGGATTTTGTCTGTGTAGATTTAGCATGTTCTCCTTGTGTCTCGGTTTCCTCTGACATTCCAGAGACATGCGCTGGGTTAATTGGCGTATCTAAACTGTGTGAGGTTATGCATGTACGCTATGTACATTATGATTTATAGCTCAATAGATTAGCTGACAGAATCCTGTGTGTAAGCACCTAAATGAAGTTGATGTTTCTGTGTTAATTAATGAATTGATGAGCTGATGAACTGCTCGTTTGTGACTCAGGTAGCGGACAGATCCAGCTGTGGCAGTTCCTGCTCGAGCTTCTGTCGGACAGCTCTAACGTGTCGTGCATCGCCTGGGAGGGGGCGAGCGGCGAATTCAAGCTGACCGACCCGGACGAGGTGGCGCGGCGCTGGGGGGCACGCAAGAGCAAGCCCAACATGAACTACGACAAGCTGAGCCGCGCCCTGCGCTACTACTACGACAAGAACATCATGAGCAAAGTCCACGGCAAGCGCTACGCCTACCGCTTCGACTTCCGGGGCCTGGCGCAGGCCTGCCAGCCGTCGTCCTCCTCCGCGTCCACGTCCACGTCCTCGTCCTCATCGTCTGAGGCTTTGTACACGCTCCACACCAACTTCGCCTCCATTCCGTTCTCGGGAATCTCCAAGCTCAACCTGGTAGCTCCCGCTGTCGGTCCTGCCGGGTTTCCCTATTGGACTGGATCCGGTCCGGCTCTGTACCCGAGTCACGGCCTGCAGCCGCCGGCACACTTTGGCACGGCGCATATCAGCTGTGTGAACAACATCAACCACCTGAACAACCTGAACAACCTCAATAACCACTACAACTGAGAACGGTCGTGTGGAGCCCAACACTGGTCTGGGCCTTAAAACGAATTCAACATATTCATATTAAAGGAACGTCTCACCCTAAACCTCGGTCTAGAACATCTGTACAGCACGAGCGAGTGCCATGGACCATCACAGAACCCCAGGAGAACCAGGATGAAGGGCTACAGGGACCAAACAAACGTACACGCAGTCGAACCCTGGTATCAGATGCTCTGGGAAACTGATCCTTAATATTAAGACTTATTATGTTCTGATTGACCTTTCTGACATATTTAGTATAATATATAATCTCTAAATACAATTTAAAGCTCAATACAGGCAGCAGGGATGTGGAAAGGTTAGAGGTCAAGAATCCGGTCAGAATCTCATTGAGGTTTCTTGAACTGAGGTTTGTTGTAACTGGTTAGTGAATTATACGCCTCAATATTTATAAAACATCATAAACGAGTCAAAAATATGGGACATGTTGTACAGAAACGGACTAAACAGCACGCCTCAGAGTTATAACCGTTGTAACAGTTATAACCGACCACACGATGATCCGCCGCTCAGTGAATCATCATCATGAGGCGATTCTGAAATCGTTCTTTTAAAATATAAAAATATATCATATGCTTAATTACTTCGCTATACTAAACTCTATTTGAACGTTTATAACACATAACTGGGGGTTTACAGAGCTAATTTAACTTAACTGCGCCCCGAACGGGAGGAGATTCAGTTTCTCTGGGTGAGGAATCGACTCCATATTTTAAGGTCAAATCCCTGGTTCCTAAGGCTTAGAATCACTGAATCGACTCCCTTCAGACTGACACATGAGCATTGGATTCTGTGGGCACGCGAATGAATAAAAAAAGCTGTAAACTTTAATTACGGTTTAAAATACAGTATGTAGCATTTTTAGTACTACTATACGTCGGCTTAAAATGAAGTTTAAATACTCTGGTTTAAAACTCGCCTGCCCGGCTCGTTTCCATTTCGCCTCAGGGAAAAACCCGCCGCCATCTTAAGAGTCGTTCCAAAGTAAACAGACCTTTACTTATTTTAGTGATTTGGTGGGGATTTATGAATCCATCTGTTAATATGTGATGATTGTATAAGCATTAAAGAGTAATCCACATACCTGGGTTTGACTGCACAACGTCGGGTGAAAACACAATCTGTGTGTTTTGGCATGTTCTCCCCATGCCCTGCAGCCCCCCCCCATTATTTAAAGAGTAACCCGGGATTGATGTTAAGATCTTGTGTTCTTCCGCAGGATCTCGCCTGGGTTCTGCTCGTTTCCATCGTCCGCCGTCCGGTGTCTTTGTTCTTTTGCCCAGCCGCTTTTAAATCAGGCTTTTAAATTTTGAAACTCGTCACCAAGTCTCTTTTCCTCAGGGATTTGGTTTGTACAGTGTAATCTGGAGGATCTGTTAAAGCGTCGTTTGACTGCGATCTGCTGTTGCTCTTGTGCGGTTGTTCAGCTGGACCTTCTTCTTCTGTTTCTGTCTGTCTGGTTATCTACAGTTTCTCTAAACACAGATCTAGAACTTCAGACACACAGAACAATCTTTATTTTACGAAACAGCCCCAAAAACAAACTGTTCTGATTTTCTAAAGTGAAGAACCATGCTCTAATGGCTATTTAGAGATTTCTTGGTGAAAACTGCTGTCATGCATTATTTAGTAGACAATAACGGAAATAACTTTTGATGTAACACTAATTAATTTACTTTGACGGGAAGAATGGAAATACATTTGCCTTGTAGAGTAGGTTAGCGCAGGATTCAGGATTTAGAAGAGCCAGTAACTATAGTACAGCCCCAGAAGTATTGGCACATCTGGTAAAGCTGGTTATGAACAAGATCTTTGGGTTTAATTGATATTTAGTTTTTCGTGTAAACTTCCATTGAATCCATAACAGAACTGAATCCATAACAGTTTTGTAGCTGTGATTGGGCATTACCTTCTTATAGATAATTATCCATGCTGGAGTCTCAATGCTAACCCCCTCAACCATCTGTAACCGTTTAGCTCCCATCTGGATCTAGTTGTAATTTGCAATGTGGGCACCATTTAATGGAATGAATTCCCTTTTCCTCCATAGTATGAACATAGCTTGAGAGTCTACTCCATTCAGAACATCTCCAGAGCCTCCAGATTCTACAAGGTCTCTTGTAGAATCTCCTGTTCATCTCTTCAGCTCATCTGGTCTGGGCCAGGTGCTCATCAGAAGGTCTTTCAGTGGATTATTTTGTGGATCTTTGTTTTGGATCTTCGTCCTGCTGGAAGGTCCAACCACCAAAGCTTATTCATTTTTACATTTCCTGGTACTTCATGACTCCATGATGCCAGATAACCTAATGAGGTTCCACAACATCACAGGTCCTCCACCATACTTAACAGTGGGGATCATTTCCTTTTTTTATCAGTCCCATTTTGTGTTCCAACTGACCACAGAACCTGGGGCCAGATTCATGAAAGCTTTCGTAAGTAACTGTGCAATAGTTCTGAAGGCATGTAAGTGTCTTATGTAAACACGATGCATTTTACAGCAAAACGTTTGGTAAATCTCACTAATGTGAGGCTACCATAATGCTAAGGTAACATTTAAGAACAAAACACTTTGAATTTGTATTTCCCTTTCCTTCCATTATTGAGTTGAATTCACTCAGACAAAAGGGCCCAAGTGTTCAAAAACTTTAACAAACAGGAAATAGTTTATTAATTTAATTCATAATTAAATGTATTAGTACAATTATTAATTGATTCCAAAACATTTGTTCTTATTCCCAATAACTAAAGTGCTGTTAAATCCATTTCAAAGCTTCAATTGTGATTCTATCGTTAGGTTAAGAAAACATTCACAAACATAACACTTTGAAATATAGGACTTGTTTTCAGAATTGTTCTCAAGAAAGAAACACACCTTGAAAAACACACGTTTAGAAAGATTTTCTTGAATCTGGTCTCTGGTTCTGTTTGCTGTTTAAAGTCGCGTTAGGTCAGATTTTTATTGTTGATTTGGAGATTTTACGTCTCTCATGGTCTCCAGATTTTCCAAACAGGATGCTTTGTTTGAATCTTCTCTGTTGTAACATTTGCACCTGATTTCTGAAGGAAAACTCACCGTAATCTTGTTTCATTATGGTGATGTGACAAGGTCTGTCATTGCCAAGGCTGTAAATAACTCTGCAAACTGTGCAAGATTGAAATAAAAACCACAACATGAAACCCACATTTTCTGTTAGTTTGTTCCTAAGCTAGTTTTAAAAATATAATATAATATGTTTAGATCGTAGCTGTAACATGGGGCCACCCCTGGCCCAGGGGCCACTTCAGCCTAGCAGAACCCCGAAACCTGAAAAATGCTAAATGTAATTTGGATGAAACTGTTTGCATATTCATGTCGTTTGCTTTTATTAAAATACTTGTTTTCAAACCAATCAATGGACATATAAGCACGTAGAGAAATAACAATGATCCATTCAGAAACGAATTGACCCTTTTTGTTTTCCACATGCTCTTTTCATAGAAACAAACATTTTTTATCTTTATTTTTGTCACTTTTTGTTATTACCTGCTTATTTACTTCTTTCATATACTTAGTTAATGAAGGTGAAGCCAAAACAAACAAAAACATGTATCCCGTTTATCAGGCATTTAATTCAAACATATTCCTAAAAATGACGTTCGAAATCATTTTCCCACACCTTATTTTCAGGCCAAAGCCACATGGTTTTATTTCTTTGTTCCAGAAATGCTGTTAAATTAATCAAATGAGAATCATATCTTTTAGGATCAGGTATAAAACCCAATCTTAAAAAAAAGGAAATGTGATCAAAATCAATAAAAAATCACTCTGTATTTATTGAATTATTCACCTTTGTGATGCAAATATCTGGCGTAAAACGTAAATAAAGAAATTTAAGGCAAGAACAAAGAAGGTGTCTCCACCCTGGTGAGACTTTCGAAAACAAATAAACAATTATATACGTAAGCCAGGTGCATTTTGACCCTTTTTGTTTTCCATATGCTTCCTTTTCATGACCAACCCACATTTTTTTAGTTTCAGTTTATTTAAATCACATTCGAATAGTAAAACACAAACCTAATGTTTAAACAAAACGGGTTCTACGGGGTCCATTCCTGTCAGGTGGAAAAGGTCCACCTGATCCTCACCTTGCCAGAGGTGGGATACGAACCAAAAAATTTTGTTCACATGTTTTGACTTGGCATTCGATTCTCTCTAGTCACTCCTGGGCTGCAGAAGCTTTATCGCAGTCCGGCTACGTACCGGAGTGTAGCCCAGCAGGCTATGGTTTGGACGTTCTCCCACTTAAGGGCAAGAACTTGCAAGAGTACCCGCTTTAAGTCGGTTTATGTGGTACCAAATCTCTGCCAGTCGATGCCAGTCTCAGGTTGTGTCCTGGTTTGGATTGTTTGCAGTCCCTGCAGGTGTAGGCATATGGAGGACGGCAGCTCCACCTGGAGCTAGGATAGGAACCGAATCTAGGCAGGGCGTCAATCCATCACAAGAACACATTTTGGGATGTCTTTGGAACGTGGGAGGAAACCGGAGAAGAAGGACATGAGGAGAACATGCAAACTCCACAACGGGTGGGACTTGAACCTGGGACTCTGGAGCTGCGCCACCACTATCTGAAGTCCAACATGAAAAGTCAGAATTGCTTCCCATGATAACTGGATCCTGTTACCGGTCCGGCTCGTTCCCGTCCCTCTTCACCTCTCCCTCCTTTTTGAGCTCCTTAAACACCTGGGTGAAAAAGTGTGGGTCCATGTTAATCCTGAGCATTTGGGAGCTGAGCTTCTCGATGACGTCGAGCGCCTGCTTCCAGAAGACGTCCTTATTGCTGTCGATGATGAAGGGCTTGAGAGGGTAGGAGATCTCATTACCCAGGTAAGAGTAGGTGAGGTACAAACAGGTAAGGAAGATCCCGTGGAGGTCGTCAGGACTCTGGACGTCCTCACTGATGGTTTCCCTGCACAGCAGGTACACGAAGACGACAGTGGGCGGAGTTATGAAGCCCTGCTCCTGCCAGCCTTGTTGCAGAAGTGTCCGGTCCACGTTCCGGAACCACGAAATCACATCGTTCGGAGTAAGAGCTTCCAGTCTGAGGCAGCGACGGTGCAGGAACCTGCCCAGACAGAGCAGGAGCTCTCCGGTGGACGCCTGGGCCACGTCCGGAATTTGGGGGCCCTTTTGCTTCACGATGGCCGTGGGTGAGTCGTTTTGTTTTTGGGACAGAACTGTCGCCACGGTCTCGGTTCTGCTCACGCGTTGGTCATGAAGTTGCCCGGTCTGATCCAGTCCATGATGAGGGTTCACCTTCACACCACTTTTCTGCTTAACCAGCTTAAAGGTGAGCGCAGAAACGATGGTCCTGGGCTTCGTCAAGCTTCTCGTCTTGGTTCCGTCCATCCTGTCCAGCGGGGGCTCCTTCCCAGAGCTCGGAGAGATGGAGAGGACCGTACCCATTGTGCCCCCGGACCGAGAACGAGCTTAAAACTCCAGCGAGATCCAAACCGACGCTGCGCTGCATGTGGAAGGTGGACAGACGCCTTCACACCAAACACTGATCTTGACTCTTCCACAGACCGCACTTTAATCCCTCAGGACTGAGCCCTTAGGAAGATTGGCATGGTGACGGACCAAGAGTGAGCCAAACTCGTTAACCCGTCCTGTTTTAGCACGGCAGAGCTAATTATAGCTCGTGTTCCGCCAAGATTAAACCGGGCTTTTCCTTCACCTCAACCTGGATCAGTTCCACAGAATCTCTACAAACCCAAACGAATCCCTAAATCCTCCCTCAGCCAGCTTCTTCTCCGGACCCGCTCCACTAACGATATTTATATGATTATTAAAGACTTTTTTTTTAAAGATTATTAAAGACGGGTTCTTATTTATCATTACTCGACCTTGTCTACGCAATTTAAATACCGACGTGTGAAACCAGTGAATCAGTGTCTGAATCAGTGAGTCATTTGTCCGTGAGTGAAGAGTCGATTCTGTTTGAATTGGATTCAATTATAAGAAATACTCCGAGGTTCAGAGATTCACTTTCTGAATCATCAGATCATTTGTACATTCAATTTGATCTTGTGTTGAATCCGTGTTTGAATCACTGAATCATTTGTGGCTGAAATTTGATCCTGAGTTGTTCAGGGATTCCGTTTCTGAATCGGCGAATCATTTGACTCTCTGTTGTTTAGAGTCCGAATCACTAAATCGTGTGTCTGATTCAGGGAGTCATTTGCTCACGATTCACTTTTTTGTCTCCTTAAGTGTGCCGATGTGTGAATTAGTGAGTTTGTTCGTTTATTAACAGAGTCATTTCTGTCTCGTTCACAGAGCCACTGACTGAATCAGTGAATCATTTGAGATTTGTTCATGTACAGTGAGTTTGTATTTAAATCTAATGTATCTAATGTATGTTATTTAAATTTAAATGACCAGTATGTACTTAATGAGTCCGTATTTTAAGTGGTTAAGTGAATCAGTGAATCGTTTGCTTTAGATTCTTGGTGTTATGACTCCTTTACAGGTTCATTGGTGAAAAAATAGATTATTTTCACCTCCCATAGTGTTGTGTGTGTGTGTGTGTGTGTGTGTGTGTGTGTGTGTGTGTGTGTTAGTCCTTGTCAGGATCAGGAGATAAATTAATCCGAATGAATCATTTAAGTGAATCGACTCACATGATTTTAGAGTTTGATATCAAACATTACTATTTGGTTTATGGTGGAGCTTAAACCGATTCTTCTCAGTTTTCTGAAGCTGTTACAGGGGACAATGGGGACATTTGGACGTGGGGACGAGGTGTCCTTTGTTTACGAGACGCAGCTTGTGGCCGAATCTCCATTAGGGTGCAGTAAGGAGAATCGTCCCGGCCGTAACAGGTCTATTTATGGAGCTCAGGATTGGAAACTTTCTCTTTTTACTCGGTTGAGCAGAGCTAATCAGATTCCTCAGGATTAACCTTCCCTCACACACACACACACACCCACACACACACACACACACACACACACACACACACCTACAATATGTGCCTGCTCACCAGGGGACAGAAACTTTTGTCTGGTGGCGGGCATGAGATGGGAATCTCACGTCTCTAATGGTAAGATTCTAAAGATAAAGACGGACCATCACACAGTAGAAATCCAGGCTCATCATTAATCCAGACTTTCTGGGCGAAATGGACGTTAATTAATCCTGATAACTGGGGTTTGTTCTTCTGCCTGGAAGAATAAAGAGCTGCCAGTTTTAGATAAAGGACTGCATGTTTATGATTTAAATGAAATAGACACCCATTAATAAAAGCAGGACCTAAAGGCAGCAGCACTCCTAATACTCACCGATCTCAGCTCAGCCTCGGTGTAGTAAGTGAGATCAACCACAAGATGGCAGCACTTGGCCTAATTTACTCCCTCGCTCTTAAATCTCTGTAGAATAACGAAGGGGACGGTGGAGGCTCAAGAGAACCCAGCATGCGGTGTTAATTCTGGACACTACCTGCTCCTCCACCTTACTGCCTGGTCTAACATGCCAGTTTAGGATCTCGAGTCCTGGCGGGCACAGGGTCCCGTGCCATCCGAAGGATGGAGGGAGTTAGTAGAGTGATGCTGAAGCTGGAAGGCCGGAACTGGTACCGGAACATCATCCCAGCGCCGAGAGAAAAGAGGAAATGTAGTTACTTGCTGATTGAGAGCACAACGTCTGTTAACAATCAACGATGCCATGAGCAGCACGAAACTCCGGCAGCACTGCTCTCGCAGCGTAGCTAGAAAGAGGAGAACCCCCCCCCCCCCCAAAGAATCAACAGTGGAGGCCAACCCAAACAAGAACCAACCAAAAATCCTCTTTCACTCTGAACCCCTTAGTCTAAGGCAAGGGTGCACAAGTCGGGATCAAGAGGACCAAGGCCCAACCCAGCCAGACCCCCCACCAGGCACTCCCGGCCAAAGGTCGGGGCGTGACAAGGCAGGCAGTACAGACCTGACCCCAGACTCTCAGTCCAACGACCCCCTCTCAAACTCTCTCACCAAGAGCTACACTACCCAAAAGTACCCTCTGAGAGCCTTTTTATAGGGCAGCGCTATAGGGGAAGCCCTTTTACGCCCTCTTGTGGAGAGATCCGGTGCTTACCCGTTATATATTTATATATCCGCCTGAGATGGAACAGCATGAAGACATTTCTGTGTGTGTGTGTGTGTGTGTGTGTGTGTGTGTGTGTGTGTGTGTGGTGCTTGGATATGAAGTGTGTAAATGTTAATAAGATGGTTTCTCACGCTCCAGAGTTGACTTTAATAGAAGGAACCTCCTTGCTGCACCAGCCCATGGCCTGAAGCGACGGGTAATCATCACAAATCTCGAACTTCCTGCCCTGGAAATCCTCACACTCGTACAGGGTCACCTTACTGTCACTGTGGTTCTGTTTTACACACACACACACACACACACACACACACACACACACACACACACACACTATTTACTGCTTGAATGAAAAAGAAGTAAAAATAAAATGGGAAAGTACATCAGTAAGGTAAGCAGGGGGCCGGTCTAACACAGGGCTCGCTATTGCACAGACGGTTGATCCTCCACCTGGCTTCCCCTCCCTCAGGTATAGCCAATCATGGGTGTGGTTATCGTTACGGGTTATCGATGCTGTTTGGTTGCAGGAATGCGAAAAGCCCAAATAGAAATGAATCTTCTTGTTCCTTTTTGAATCTTTATCCTGGTCAGGGTTGGGGTACTGCAGATGACCCTGGACAGGACAACCCCCCACCCCCACCCCCACCCCCCGTCCAGTGACCATATGGAAGGCCAAAATGAAGGCCGGTATGTGAGTAATGTAGGGAGAACCTACGATGAACCTACAGCACACTTGATGGGTCTGAAGGAGAGCAGATGTTCGGTTCGGTAGCTGCTGTTCCCGCTCCAGGCCTGGTAGCACGGGTAGTCTCCCTTCTCCAAAACAAACTGCTGCCCCTGATACTCCGGGTACTCGTAACCGACCCACCTGCAACACAAAGGGGCGAGAGAATAAGAGAGAGAGAGAGAGAGAGAGAGGGTCATGTTTACAATCTTAGCCTCTTCTCCTGGTCAGGACCATGGCCATAAGAGGTGGAGAACATTTGAGACCCCAGCAGTGAGGTGTCCTCTTCGGAAGGTCTGGGGTCCGGCCCGTGGTCCAGGCGGTTGTCAGACTGGAAGCCGATTTGATCCAGTTTGGAGAAACTGGCTGGCGTTCCCCTCGCCTTTGACGTCAGTGTGTTAACGAAGCGAAGCAGGCCTTTCCGGGGTCCTAACAGTCGTTCGTTTGTGGGCGAAACATTTCCTGTAGTCGCTACCGGCCTTTGGGAGCCACAACAGACCAAGTCCAAGTCCAGGCGGGTCCAGTAACCTCAACTGTTCCTTCCTGAACGCTGCTTTTGATCTTCTAGTCATATCTATTTTCAGCGTCGCCTTCCTCTCTGATCGTGGTGATTTTTAGTCGAGTCCTGGCACTGCCAACCCGCCACTCTATAGCATGCTTTAGCAAAATGCTTAACTCACAAACGCTTGGTCACAAATTGTACCAGCTGTAACCCGCTCTGCCAAAACCGTGCCATGCTGGCATGGGTGCCACCCCTTGTGCCCAAGCCTGGCTATGGAGAGGGGCAGAACGTGTGCCAGGGGTGGCATTTGTACAAAGAAGGAGACGTGGGCGTAGCCTAACTGATCATTTATATGGGAGATTAAAATCATGCATCTGTTATTGTGTGTGTGTGTGTGTGTGTGTGTGTGTGTGTGTGTGTGTGTGTGTGTGTGTGTGCGCTAACTACAAAGCAGTAAGAGTAAACATCACGTGCAGTGTCTCTACACTATCAGCTTATCTGTCACTTCTCTTTGTGTGTGTGTGTGTGTGTGTGTGTGTGTGTGTGTGTGTGTGTGTGTGTGTGTGTGTGTGTGTGTGTGTG
>JAUZST010010462.1:0-12402 GCA_034779995.1 Parotocinclus haroldoi | reverse complement strand
ACCAAATCATAATAAAGAGTTTTTAAGTCATTATAATTAGATACTAAATCATAATAATAAGGTTTAATTCATTATAATTAGATACCAAATCATAATAACGAGGTTTAATTCATTATTAGATACCAAATCATAATAACAAGGTTTAATTAATTATTAGATACTAAATCATAATAACGAGGTTTTAAGTCATTATAATTAGATACTAAATCATAATAACGAGGTTTTAATTCATTATAATTAGATACTAAATCATAATAACGAGGTTTTAAGTCATTATAATTAGATACCAAATCATAATAACAAGGTTTTAATTCATTATAATTAGATACCAAATCATAATAACGAGGTTTAAGTCATTATAATTAGATACCAAATCATAATAACGAGGTTTTAATTAATTATAATTAGATACTAAATCATAATAACAAGGTTTAATTCATTATAATTAGATACTAAATCATAATAACGAGGTTTTAATTCATTATAATTAGATACCAAATCATAATAACGAGGTTTTAATTCATTATAATTAGATACTAAATCATAATAATGAGATTTTAAGTCCCTATAATGAGACAATAAACCATAAAAACGAGGTTTTAATTATTATGAGTTAATAATGAGATAGTTGCCATATTTGAGGTACCATGTCATAATTGAGATATCAAGTCATTCTAACGAGATATTAAGTCCTAATTACAATTATGACCTTTTGTCGTATTTGAGAAACCGCAACTGATTTCTAACAGTCAGATTTTAAGTCATAAATACGGGATAGATGACATCACAAACCTTTGTGGCCGTTCCCACGTTTTAGGATACACTGTTTATGTATTTTTTGCCCTCATAACTCCGCGTCTGTGCTTCTCGCTCACCTGCTTTGACGGAGCAGTGGATGTGGGCTTTGGATTCGTAAAAAACCCAGTCGAACCCGGCCTCCACGGCGAGTCTCGACAGCATCCCGTACTTGCTCTTGTCCCGGTCTGAGGTCGTGATGTCCACCGCCCGTCCCTCGTAGTGCAGGGACTCTTCGAAGTGGTTGCCGTCCTCGTCCCAGGCCTCGGTGACCCGCAGCTTCACCCCCGGCCACTGGTTCATCACCGAGATGGCCAACGAATTCAGCTTGTCCTTGCATCTCTGCCAGGGAGAACGGCGCAGGGTCAGAACTGCTTCCCCCCCCCAACCCCATCCCCATCCCCTCCGCTCCCTCCCGCTCCCTCCCCCCGAAAGAACAGAAGGTTATTGATCCGTCTGCGTCCCTAATCGGTGTGTTTCGAGAGCTATCGGGAGCTTTTAACGACCCGTTTGATGTGGCATTAAAGCGTTCGCATCGGCAGGCCTCGTCCAGTAGTAACTGGTGCTCGCCGTGCTCTCCTCAATCCCAAGTTGAGCGAGCCTAGGGCGACAGTGGCAAGGAAAATCCCTGAACGGAGAAGGAAAGCAACCTTGGGAGGGACCAAGACTCAAAGAGGGAGCCGTCCCTCGTCGGGGGGCCTAGACGTTAATTGGATAATTATGTTGCAGTAATGGGGAAAGTAAGTCAATAATGTAACTTGAATCAATAATCAAAATTCACTCAGTAACAAGATTCTAAAGAAATAAAATAGCTTTGAGAGAAGGAGTCCTCAGAGGTACGTTACTGGAGGCGCATCGTCTCCTAATATCTAATTGATGGAGGGGAGTTCCTGCACTCTAGCGGGACCCGGGCGTGGTGGGACACATGGTAACGGTCCTATAGGTTACAGTGGCAAGAATTTAGGGTCCCGTGAGCACGTGAGCAATGGCAGCACCTGGATGTTCGCCCATACAGTCTGAAGAAGGTTGATCAGGAATGCTTTTTGGATCTGTAGCAGCCGAGGGCTAAAGCTCGATGATCGAAGATTGATGGAATTAAGCTAGACGATTGGCAGTGATTAGTTCTGAATGGTCTCTGCACCCCAGTGGTGGGCCAAAACTTTAGCACAGTGCCGTACTGGTAGTAATCGTAGCCTCCGTCATTTGCGATGCCCCGTGAGCAAGGACAAGCTCCAAGCAACTCTGATCAATATCTTCAGGGGGGCAGCCAAGTCTAAGCCCCGATCCCCCCATTAAGTCCCAAATGTCTCCAAGCGGTGGGCAGAGTTCCAGTCTTCGCTCGGCCTTCTCGCCCTGTCACCCTTCGGGAAAAGCGTTCGCGATGGAGCTTCTTCCGACCGCCAAAGGGTCAGAAACCCGAAAACATTTGCCACCGCAGCCGGCAGAAGCCTCTTTTGAAACGGCGGACGGATTTCCTCCACGTCATGGTCGCGCTCTAAGAAGGAGACCGAGAAATAGCGATGATATGGTCCATCGTTCTGCAGGGCGGCCCCAAGACTTTGGCACAGGACTTTATTTAAGGGTTGTCGAGCCAAATGGATCCCTGTCCGGCGTCCCGTTTTGCGAGTTCGCTCATCTGAGGGAACGTTTCGAGGTTGTGAATGGTTCCGTTTTAAGGAAGGGGGTCTCGGGAACTATTTTGAAGAGCTAGTACTTCGACGCTTCTTCCATTGGATGTAGAAGCTTAAAAACGTCACTGTTCGGCTTCGCAGAGAAGGGACACTATTGTTTATACACTTTGAAGTGCACTTCTTTTTTTTTTTTAATATATATAGGCGAAAGCCGGACCTGAACATTATTTCAGCCAGTCAGAGCCATCCTGACACCATGAGCCGCGGTTTTGTTCCGGTAAACACGCCTTTAAAGAGGGCAGTGACGCAAACGGGTTCAAATGTAATGCCGTATTTACGACCCTGTAAAGTGCACTTAAAGCTGAAAGGCCCTAACGCGGTAAGAGCGAGCGTTTCACGCGCTTCATATTCGATCTTAGGATTAAGATTTCCTAATCTTTACTGCCACGTCATAATAAAAAAAAAAGTATAATAATAATAATAATAATACTCATCATTAAAGCTACAGAAAGTACCTCGGATTACATGCATCTGTAAAGTAGGACTTAAAGTTACAGTAAGAAAAAAAGCAGCCGGAGAGAATAAAAAAAATCCCAGCTTTAGGCATAAGTTTTGGGCCGTTACCCTGACCCTATTCACCGCACGCCGTATGTTGTATCAGATACCGATGTTCTTCTGTAACATGACGTCTTGAGGCGGACGGAAAAAGAAGAGGAAAAAAAAACTACAGATTTTCTTCTGCATCTCTATGCAAGGCAGCAGTTCAGTCCGGGAACTCACCTGATTCTGCTCAATGAGCTCCTGATTAGGGGATCACCTGAAGCAGATCTCATTTCTTGGGGGGGTAAAGTATAAGCTCTGTGGCTGAAGTTTTCTTTGTAGCTCTGTTTGGATCGTTAATTTAGGACCGCATTTCACCCACCACCCCCTCTTTTTGTCACTCAAGACAAAATATTAAACAAATATTAAAACCAATGCCAATTTTCTGCGTTGGTGTTTTATTTTTTTCTTCATCACAAAGCCCAGTGAGGCAGTGACCCAAGAATAAAATCTACGCTGCCCCGCGTGTTCGAACCCCCACCCACCCCCGACTAATAATTTTGACTCAAGTGATTAGTTTAGTAACACTTACGGAAAGTTTTTGGCTTTGAACCAAACGAGCTTCTATACGAGCAGGGCTCTTGATTAAAAAAAAAAAAAAAAAAAAGTAACAAAACTTGGCAGCAAATAATTGTAATGTGCCTCGTGCTTTGAGTTGCTTTTGAGTTTGAGTTGTTTTTTTGGGGTTTTTTTTTCTTCTTCCCGAGAAGCAAACATGGGCAGAGGATGCCCAGTTTGTCAACAAAGGCGGGAGGAAATAATGTAAATATTTAAAAATGTTCCTCAGAAAAAGAATTGAAGGGATTTACTTGCTTATTTCTGTACTGCCTTGAATAAAACATGTGCTTTGTTTTGGGTTGTCCTGCTGAAAAAATGCATGGAGGTCCCTGCTTGTGTTTCTCGCTCGCACCGTCATTAGAATTTTGATTACTATACCATTTTATTTTGCAATTTACTTTGACTGTCAGCCAGTAATAATTGAAAGATTAAAAGTCGATGTATGGAACAGTTGAGCCGTTTCAACTTTTTCTGATTTCTGATCATATATTTGTCGTGATTTTGCACATTGGGACATCTGGTCTAACGTCAAGTCCTTAAGTCGTGTAGGCTACCGGGTCACCCTCATGCCGAGCGCCTTGCGCAACGTAAAACATATCGCAGTTAACCTTGCACCAACTGCGCAATTCCGACATTTGCGCTAAAGCCGATTTCAGCTTGAATTAGGCGAAGACGCCTTTAATGGGGCTTAAAAGTCTCGCGCCCACGTGCTTTATCTATAAAATGTGTAAGGAGCAACAAAATAGGCCGTCCCGGTTTAAAAGGTAGAGGTAAAAAAAAAAATAATCGCGGTTTAAGTCTCACTAACGGCACGAATCCAGCGCGCTCTTTTGTCTCGTTTATAATGAATAATGGTTACAGTGGTTACAATGGTTCCGCTCCGTACTGCGAAACGCGACGGACGATCGTTTGGACCTCCCGCCGCCGGGTACCTGGGTCATGAGCCGGTCCGCGTTGCTGTTCTCCTCGTCCTTGAAGATGATGTCCGGGTTGTAGTTGGGCGTGAGTTCCTTGAAGCGCTCCGAGTTGCGCGTGATTTTCCCCTCGTACTTGCCGCTGGCGCCCAGCGTCTTTTCGGCCACGTTCGGGATGAACTGCTTGTACGCCAGAGGGGTGAGCCGCTTCGGGTGCCGCCGCTTGCCGTAACCGCGGCCGGGACCGCACGCGCGTGCGCCCGCGCCGAGCAGCAGGCAGACGGTCGAGACGAGCGCGAGCCTCCCGAGGAGCAGCGTCAGGTCCATTTCTTTGCCTTTTACCTTCGTCTAGATCGCGCGCCGACCTTGCCCTCCCGCGCCTTCGCCTTCCTCCGTGCGTATACGCGCGTCTGTGCAACTGCGCGCGCGCGTGCGTCTCTCTGTGTGTGTGTGTGTGTATGTGTGTGTGTGTCTGTCTGTCTGTGCGTGCGTGTGCGCGCGTGACCAAGCCAGCAGGTGCAGCGTTCACCTTTTTTTTTTTTTTTTTTGGGAAGGCACACAAGGAGATGCTGCGATCCCGAGAGCTGATTGGCTGCCAGGGTAAATCCCCATCTTCAGATCTGAACTCTAGTGTAACAGTGATCATCACATCACTGTCAGCTGGGTGAGTCACGTAAGCCCGTGGAGGATTAACGCGCGCAGTGTCGAACAATTAGGTGAAAAATCAAATGTACACGGTCGCACCCGAGAGCCAAATGTAGTCGATCAGCCAAGACATGTTTGGTGTCTGAAGTGTGCGCTTTTGAGTCTGGCGTTGATGAGGCTTACTGAAAATCTTAAGCCGCTCCAAAGCCGACGTGAAAGTAAGGTGTTGGGTCAACGCATGCCTGAGGGACAGCTTTGAATTGGACTCTAGGAACGCAGCAGTGCGGCTCAAATGGTTTCCCTCGCTCGGCCCGTCGTAGCTGCCGCTCGCAGTTGTGACCCTTCGCGCCCCCTGGGTAACGACGTCCCATGGTGACAAATCTTGCCACGCGCTACTAAGGACATTTTTTGCCAAAGTTTGAACCTCTTTGTCACCAGCATGGTGACTCGCCCGCCTGTCCAGTGCCCTATCGTACTGGTGGGACTGGACCAATTCGAAAGGGGATCACTCGGGGGCCAGTCACTATCGCGGGGTCAATTACTTTGACCGTAAATGTGCACAGCGGGCATTGAGAGGATCCATTAATTAACTAATTAACGCTGTCGGACGGTAGTCCATAGCAGAGCTGGGTAGGGGTCCAGTCAGAATGAAGTTGAGCACGGTTGCCGGAAAACAGTCGTTCGTAAACCTTTTGGTATTTCCTGAACCAGAGCATCCCAGGCGGCGTCACGGAGAAAGTTCTGGCGTCCAACCTGGCAACCGGGATGGGACCCAGGAGCTTTCCGACCGAGCCGTCGGCGCCCTCGCGCCTGTACGAATCCAATTCGCGTCTGAATGACAGCGGACCGGAATCACGTGACGTCCAGCCGTGATCGATGGTGATCTTCAGATTTTTTTTGGCCGGATATTTGGGGCCGTTTCTTTCCTTCCCTGTTCAGGTTTCTCTGCCCATTTTAAAAACACGAGGGACGGAAAACGCGCTCACGTTAACGCCCCGTGGGGTCGCGGCATTTTGGGGTGCTTTTCAACAACGCGCCGCTGCAACAAAACAGATTTTACACCTTAAAATACCTCACCCCGAAGCATTCTGGACTTTCCTCGTGCTCAGCTATGCTCCTGCTCGGCGTGGCGAAGCAGATTAGATTTGTTCTTCCAGACCTTTTGCATGGCTTAAATAGGACTGTAGTTTGTTTTACATCTCATGTTCTGTACCAAAATCACCTCCACCCTACCGAAGACGCTCCCTTTTTCGACACCAACCCCTCCACAGCAGAACCACTTCCCGCCGTATCTGTTGCTCTGCCTAGTAGTAAGGAAAGTTCGCCGTACTCTGTGTGAGTGCCTAAGGTCTTTACGTAAAAACATCCGAGTATCACGATATGCATGGTTTATATCGGGAAAAAAAATAATACCGGTATTATCGCGACCGATACGATCCGGCACAACAGCCCTAACGTCCGGTCAACGGTCAGTGTCCTGTTTTACAGGAAGTAATATAGTTATTTATACTCTGTATCCATAATAAGAGTTTACAGGGGTGAGAGGGGTAGGCACAAGAATCCCAAATCACATCCCAGGTGAGCTGAATATAAAAAAAAAAATATATATATATATATGGGCTACAAAATCTATCTATTCTTTACTTGAGCTCATACATAAATCAGTTTTTGGCCCTTATTTGTCAGGCGGTTTGTCTCAGCTACTAAGTCCTGAAAAAAAACAACAAAAAAAAAAAGTACACACTACAGGTACAAGCTCCCGAGTGCTGACTAGCTCTTCACTCAACGCCCTGTAACGGCTATTGTTGTCCTGGCAGCCTCTTCAAATCATGCCGGTGCACTTGTAAGTCAGCGACTACCTTACAGCAGCAGACGGGAGGCTTAAAGGATTATTTCACCCAGAAATGGAACAGCTAATTTGTCTAAAAAAATGATCTCGAGCCAGCCGGAACCGGCGCACAAAAGGAAGCGCTAAAGCGCTCCCGGACAACGTTCTCCGCAGTTAGAAAGTATTAAGACGCGTTACGGATAATTAGACGGCTTGGGCGCCGACCGGCGTCTAACCACTGAGCGGTCGGAAGGGGCCGAACACAAACCGAAATACGAGGTCCGAGGGGGTTGAGGGACTCGTGCACAAGTCGTGCGACGTCGCGATCAAACGCTGGAGCCATTCGGGAAACGGCGAGCGACGATTTGGAGAAACGAAAAGGGTGCCGAAACGTTTGCTTAAGAAACGGACCAGGAGCGAAAGACGACCTACCAGAACCCCAAAGCCTCCGTTATAGTTCCTCATTGCAGCTTTCATGCTTACTGCGCACATCGACCGTCCCCGAATCATTTAGGTTATTTGATTCTTTTAGTGAATCGTTCAGAGACGTTCTGAATCTCCCCAGCCCTCGATTGCACTGTTTACGTTACGCTTTACCACGTGTATACGGTACGGTCCGGACCGGGTCCGGACCGGGTCCGAGCTGGCCAAGGTCTGCTCAAACTCAAATTGTATTTGACGTTTTCTTCTCAGCGCGGCCATTTTCCCCTATTAAAAGAGTTCGGTGTCATTTGGGATCCGGATGTTCGCTTGGACGCTCAAGTTGGCCTTGGACCCTTGTCCCACCGGCCAAAACGCAACGACAAGCATCGCATTTGAGCAGGATTCTCGGCTCGGTCGCCGGTTCGATCGAGCCCTTCTGTTGACGCCTCGGTCGTGATGAATCGCCCGAACCTTCCAGAAAGCCAAGCTGCCGTCGCAAACTTTACTAAGCAAACAGGTTTACTTTGAGAGAATTGTTTTTCTCGCGCCCGACTCCCCCTCGCCCGTATGTCTCTGCGTTTGTACGCCGTTCTGTTTGCTCTCCCTTTCACGCTCCGTACGGCCGATTTTTCCTCCCCGATCCCGTCATTCTAATGGAATGAGCGCTGAATTCATCACGCCGTCCTTGTTTGGACTTGCCGCCGTTCCACAAAATTGGCGTGTAAGTGAGCAAAGCATCACCTTCGCGCTACTTTGCGGGGCAAACACCTGGCGCTCAAGCCCCGCTCGACACAATGAGCGGCGTCGGAGATTAGAGAGGGATTTATGGCCCAACGTGGATAGCAAGTGCTCTCTGGGATTTTCAGAACGCTCCGCGATTGGTCCGATGTCTGATTCAGGCTCTTTAGATTTTTTTTTTATTTTATTTTTTTTGGTCAAAACACTCAAGGTCAAGAAACGGACCAGGACCGAAAGACGCTCTACCGGAACCCCAAAGCCTCTGTTGTAGTTCCTCATCGCGGCTTTCATGTTTACTGCGTACAGCGAATCATTTAGCTTATCGGATTCGTTTAGCGAATCGTCCAGGAGACGTTCTGAACCATTTGGTTCACCCCGAATAGCGAAGCTTCACGGGATCGAGACCAAGTAGTCGTTGGTGCTGCCCAGATTCAGGGAGCTGCGTTCAGTCTTTTCCTCTTGTTACCTGGCTTTGTTGTTTGGCATGTTCTCCTAGTGCTCATGCTCTTTCTCGGTCGGTAGGAGTTTTCCCTGAGGTATGAGGGAGTGCGGGTTTTTGACACCAGGCTTAGGAGATGAGGATGGAACTGGATGAAACTTAGAAAGATGACATTAGACCTGGAGAGATCTGAACTAACTTGGTTGACGTGTTCCGAGACCTTTCGCTCCTTGCGTTAGTGCTCGTAAGCCAACGGGCCCGTCCTATTGCAAGTAGTACACCTTTGTTTGCCTTTAATTATGTCAACTGCCTCACGTTCTCTGCTCGAGTCCGGGGTTCATCTGGCCGATCTTCTGTGTTGTTCCTAATCCTCTCTGCGGATGCGTTTTTGGCTTCCGCCGGACAAAAGGTCCATCATAACACCCACCCCCCCCCCTGCATGTAGCTGTGTTTAAAAAAAAAAAAAATGCAAATTACAGTAGGTTATGGCAAAGAAAAAAAGCCCGTTTGGCCGTCGTAGCGATTTAACCCCGAATCAGTTTCACCAACAATTAAACGTTTGAACTCAATAACGATTCAGGAGCTATAATTTTTTTTTTTTTGTCGTCGCCGTTTGTCCCCCGTCACAGTTCACTTGATTTTGTGTTCCCTGTGATTTTCAGAACGCTCCGTGATTGGTCGGATATTTGATTTAGGCTCGCAAACAGGACCGGTCCGTCTGGTCAGCGCTCTGGTTTTATTTGTTACAGTAGAAACATCTATTCCTGCTTGGGACCGTCGAAACGTTGTCTTCTTGAACCTGACAGATGTTGCTCCAAGATCTCGATGTACTTTTCTGCACTAATGCTGCCATCCAAGAAGTGTAATACGTTCCTGACTTTGTGTTGTCAAAGGATTTCGATTGGTTGAAATATTCAGCATGCAACCCTGAACAGTTTGTCTTTGTTTCATTTTTTTTTCTCAAAATCACGAATCGTAAGTATCCACCAACGTGTAGGTTAGGCTCTTCGAAGAGCAAAGAGGGGCAGAGGAGCTCCAGTTTGTCATCCATTCCTGCTTTTCATGCCTCCCAAAGAGCTTGGGACCGTAGACTGTTGCCTTCTTGAAGCCGACAGATGTTGCTCCAAGATCTCAATGTACTTTTCCGCACTAATGCTGCCATCAGAGAGGTGCAAACGAACTTTGGCACTGACACAACCCCATACCATGTCAGACCCTGGCTTTTAGGTGCTTTTAGTCTTTGGTCCAGCGCACATGATGTCCATTTGTTCCAAAAACCAGATCTGGAATACCGATTGATCTGACCCCGATCCCCGTTTCCACTGGGCTGGGCGACGGTCCATCCTAGGGTCCTCTGAACGCAGAGAAGTCGATGCTTCTGCTTCTGTTCATGCTTGACATTGGGATTTTTTTTTTTGTACTGCACTTTTAAGTTGGGGGCGTAACATTTGCACTCTTACAATCCAAGCAGTTGTGGGTTAAGGCTTTCGCTCAACGACCCAACTGTGGCAGCTTGGCAGAAATGGGATTGGAATCCTGGACCTTCTGGTCCAGAGTCCAGCACCTCAACCGCTAGGCCAGCCCAATCTCAAAGTAGTGCTGAACTTCCTCCAGATTCCTTGAATCGTTTAAAAACAAAAAAAAGCATCATGCGCTGTAGAGGGAGCAATAACCAAATACCTTCCATGCTTTCTTTGAAGAACATCAACATTTCCGTCATTTTCTCGGGCGTTTTTCGACAAACTGGAGATGCCCTGCCCATCTCTGGTCCTCAAGGGCTCAACCTTTTGTGGCTCCTGCATTTCAGGTCACGATTCTAACCACCCGTTGACGCCCCAACGTCTTTTGGAATGTCTTCCCAGCACCGAGATGCTAAGATATTACGTCGACCAGACGAAAAATGGTATCTTAATCTTATTCCCCCGGTTCTTACTGCCTTCGGTTAAATAAAAGTCAAAGCCAGTGCAGGAACGATTTGGGTTTTTTTATTTTTAATTTTTTTAATTTGCACCGTCCCGTAACGTCCGTTTCTGATTTGGGGGCTGTAGGGTTGTAGACGAGGACGCAAAAAGAAATGGGATTTGTCTTTTGGACGTGCATCAAGTTTCTTCCAAATCAGGCTGTTAACCAAATTGGATGCCATAAATATAAAAGTTTGCATTTTTAACCCGACGGCTTGGGCAAATGTTTGTGCACCCTGGTCAAACCCTGGCTTTCTTTGCTAAGCTCGGTTTGAAAAACGTTACTGTTTGGACTGACAGCTGTCAGACCCGTCCGGACTGGGTGTCGCGCAAAGTAAACTCGCAGCGGGCCGCCAAAGAGGCAGGGGTTAAGTCTGGAACGCACGCGGTCACGTCCCGCCGCGGCGGAGGCGCCTGAGTGCACTCGGGTTTAGGCTCAGTGATGGACAAGTGGCTAAAGGGCACACGGATTTTGGAAGCGAACCTGAATGCCTACCTGTGTACCGTGATCCTGAGGCGCCGGGCTTTAGCCAGAGCGGTGGGACTTTCCTCGGTTTAGTGAGTAACCAGTCAAGTTTTCTCGACAATTTCCCTTTCTCACAAGTAAGGCATTCCTCAGAACAGCATTTTTGGCTATCGGCCGGTTTGCCTTGGTCGTCAATAAAATATCTCACTTATTACACAATATTGTTACCTGATGTTCTGGCCAAAGTGTCCACCCAAACTTGCAGCCGTTATTTTTTATGTCTTTATTCTGGTCAGCTGATTTTCATTTCTTAATAAACACAAATTCCTGCATGTCGGGGCGTTTTAGGTCTAGTAATGAGGGCAAAAAAAGATTGAAATCACGCCGTGGTGCTTGTCCCAAGCCCTGTTTCGAACCATAAACCTACGGGATTTGGCCCTATCGATTATTTGTTTAGTCTTTAGTTTTTAAATTGTCGTAATGCGTTTCCCGACTTTGTGTATCCAAAGGGTTTTTCGATTGGTTGAAACATTCAATAAGTAACCCTAAACGGTCCATCTGTCTGTTTTGTTTATTTATTCGCGAATCCTAAGTATCTACCACCGTGTAGGTTCGAGTCTTTGGGAGATCCTCTGCCCCTCTTTGCTCTTCAGAGGTTGGGACCATAAGGCGTTGCACAACCCCGTACCGTGTTACACCCTGGCTTTTTGATGCTTTTGTCTTGAGCACATGATGTCCATTTCTTCCAAAAACAGATCTGATCTGACCCCAGTCGTCGTTTGCACTGGGCGACGGTCCATCCTAGGGTCCTCTAAACCCAAAGAGGTCGATGGCGCTTCTGTTCATGGTTAACAGGATTTTTTAGTACAGTAACGTTTTAAGTGCCAGTTATGAATGTAAGTCCTTATTATAGAGTTTGATCAAGGAATCCCTTGTCCGTGTGAATTTATCATTTGTTGTTTAAGGATGGGCAGCCCGGAGGCTCTGTGGTTCTCAAAAATGAGGGGATACGGTCGATTCCGGTTAATGGGAGCAGCCGATTATTCCGACCAAATCCTGAAGTACCGAAACAAATCCTATTCTATACGTGTAATATTATTCTGCTTATTTGGACCAAAATTCAGCTTAATCGGACCAAAGAATGGGTACAGTATGTAATATCTCTTT
This sequence comes from Parotocinclus haroldoi, assembly GCA_034779995.1. Classification (NCBI taxonomy): domain Eukaryota; kingdom Metazoa; phylum Chordata; class Actinopteri; order Siluriformes; family Loricariidae; genus Parotocinclus; species Parotocinclus haroldoi. The sequence continues at coordinate 237 of JAUZST010010462.1, read as the reverse complement.
GCCCCAACCCACCCCCCAGCCCTCTACTGCCACCTACAGGTTTTGCCTAATATTTATTACGAAAAAAGAAGCCGAAAGTCACTTGGCCACTGCTAAAGCGGATCATAACACACTGGATAAGTTCTTCAAACGGTGACTGGAATTGAGTAAGAACTTGTTCTTTACAGTATTATTACTTCGCATGCTGAGTATCTATACATTGTGTTGGAGATCGTTTATAAAAACTTGGTTGCAAAT
>JAUZST010010461.1:0-12402 GCA_034779995.1 Parotocinclus haroldoi | reverse complement strand
ATGACGGTTCTGAGGGAGCGCAGGGAGATCACCCCTTTTTTAGGCTTTTTAGGACTGAAATTCCTCCAGATTCGGAAAGGTTTAATGATATTATGGTCTGTAGAGGAAAAAAAATCTACAGGAAATCCCTTCTGATCTTTCTTTGAGCAACATCGTTTATAAACATTTGGTGATAAACTGGAGGGAGTTCCTCTGATCACTCAAACATCCTCAAACACTTCCTGGATGCTGCTTTTCGAACCAAATCAGGATTTTGAATTTTCAGTTTTTCTGTTTGATATCACAGCATTAATTAGATAATTACTTCATTACTAGCTCTATATTACCCCTGTATCAGGTGGTTATGATTATTAACAGTAATAAGTGCAGGAAATGTTAATAAACAACATGAGTTTCCTGCTCTTACTGTACGTTCTTCTGTGTTAAAACAATAACATCTTCACATGGTCTGTCTGTCTGCCTTTTTTCCTTTTACCCGTCTGTTTGTGATTCACGGGTCCAGACACAGATCCAGATGTGTAATGGTTGGAAAGTGTGTGTGTGTGTGTGTGTGTGTGTGTGTGTGTGTGTGTGTACACTGACTCACATATCTACATGTATATGGATGCTTTTGATGTGCGTTGAAGTGGTCTGGTTAGGAAGTTTTCCACTGTGTGTGTGCGTGTATGCGTGTGTGTGTGTGTGTGTGTGTGTGTGCGCGTGCGTGTGAGAGAGAGAGAGACAGAGCTTATTGTATACACTTAGATTAGAAATGCTGGTGGAAATTTTATGGTTCATACATTTAAACCTGCTGTTTAGTTCTAGTTGAATGAGTGATCGAGTGTGTGAGTGTGTGAGTGTGTGAGTGTGTGAGTGTGTAAGTGTGTGAGTGTGTGAGTGTGTGAGTGTGTGTGTGTGTGTGAGAGAGAGAGATGAGGAATAGTGAGACTATACCTGTGCTGTGAGGATTTGAAACCTGAGCTTATATAGGATCTATCCTGTGTGTAGGGCAGCAAAGGTATTACTGAGAGTTTAGTGTGTGTGTGTGTGTGTGTGTGTGTGTGTGTGTGTGTGTGTGTGTGTGTGTGTGTGTGTGTGTGTGTGGAGACAGTGTGTAGTTTAATCTTAAAGTTTAATATAAATTCCTGCCCTCCAATGTGTAAAAGGAAAAAAGATTCTGAGCACTGTTTAATAAATATTTGATCATAATAATCTTTAAATGAATCGAGTTTCAGTTTTATAAATCGTAACCATATAAGAGTCTGGAACTAAAAACCGCATATTAAAAGATATTAAAACCTTTTCGACTCTGATTTGGGACACTATTTCGGGATCACGGCTCCTACTGGAATTCTGTATGCTCGTTCTGAGACGGCTGGAAGCATTACCATCTGTTCATCTCCACCTTTTGTTTTGTTCTTTCTAAGATTCGTTGTGCGAGTCTGACCGGTTTGGGAAAACCTGTGTCACCTCACAATGGGCATGATGCCACACCAAATCTCAAACTGGAACCTGAAGGAGAGGTGGCAGCAGGGGGATTACGTAACAGAGAAGAACGGAGCAAACTATAAACTATAAACTCTGCCAATGATGGTCAAACAGCCGTGTCCCTCTGTCCTGTTAGTGACAGGAAATTACAGGGAACTTTTTCTTTCATCAGCACTAAAGTTATCTGAATCAGTAACCAAACAGCTCCAGTCATCAGAATTCGGGGAATTTCCCACTCTAGCTGTTTTCTTGTTTTAAAAGAAGAGAATCGTGTGTGTGTGTGTGTGTGTGTGTGTGTGTGTGTGTGTGTGTGTGTGTGTGTGTGTGTGCGCGCTCACTGTCTTTAGATGAGGCAGCTCTTTAGAGAACTTTTGTTCTTTAGGTGCAGAGCGTCTGATTCTTTGGGATCTGCTTGTTTTTTGATTATCAGTGGATCTCTGGTAGTCACACAGCATCAGAAACAGGGGTGAACTTTCACTGTGCTACAGATACACCTGTCAGATAGGGATGTGCCAATGCCGAAAATATAGCAGTCGGTAAAGGTAACATTACAATTAAACAATTCTCAATAGTAATTCCGTTAGGGGTAAGAGTTTAGGGTTAGGGTTAGGCTGATGATCTAGTTACAGTGTAGATTGTTCTGGGAGCCAGAACTCTAACATTTTCAGACTTTTGGTAGTGACTTGGTACCAGAGTATTGGTTCATCACCCATCAGTCACACCCCCACCCCCCCTTTGCATGGGTTGAGTTCCTGATTTTTTTAGAATGAGGAACTTCAGCCAGTTCTGATCAGTAGAACAGGCTGTATTGTATTAGTGTGTGTGTGTGTGTGTGTGTGTGTGTGTGTGTGTGTGTGTGTATGTGTGTGTTCATTGGGGTAAATTGAGTACTATAGCAATAAAGGAGGAAGCTCTTAATTTGAGGCTTGTCTATTTTGAGTTTAACATGTTCTCCAGTTTGTGGATGCCTGGCTCTGTGTTTTTATCATGATTTTGGTTCCAGCTTCTCCTGAAGGATCCCTAGATATGATCTAGATCTGCCCTGAGGTCAGGCCATATGGAGCAGCTCCTGCAGGGTGCGGTACGAGAGACATGAACTGTCATTCAAGTGTGAATTTTCGATTTCTCTATAGATCCTAAAATGCTGCTAAAGGGTTTTGTGTTTAATTCCATGCTTTTTGTGCAGCGTGCACAAAGGTCGTACTTCCTGCACGAAACAGGAAGGACCCCGGCATGTATCGTTGACCTCATACCGTTTTAGTTCAGAGGAGCTTTAGAAAGCTTTTGTATCACAGATCTGCTGTAATGTTGTGTAACTGTTGTGTAATCCAGTCTCGTTTGTATTTATAATGCATTACTCATTAGGTCCATTTTCTTATTATAACCTGCTACGTGCTTCAGTGTGCACCGTTTGTACACTGTTTACATTTCCATCACAGTCCAAGCCAAGACTTTATAAAACATTATGATAATAAATAAATAAAATAACTAGAGATGTGAATCTCAAATTACAACGCAGTGTCGCTGTAATTAAACTTACACTGACAAATAACATCTTTAATTATCAAACCCGATCTGTATATACTGCAGATCATCATTTATTCACATCGTAGCTAGAACAGACTTGTTTCTTCCTCTCTGTGTGTGTGTGTGTGTGTGTGTGTGTGTGTGTGTGAATCAGGAAGGAAGGAAGGATGGTGATAAAGAGAGAGAGAGAGAGAGAGAGAGTGTGATATTAACTCTGTTTTATTAAAGTCTTATTGAGAGATAAAGCAGACCTTACATTGATGTTTATCTTTATTCGCTCTGTTTTCCTCACAGATGAGCGCCCCCTGACGATGACCTAAGCAGCGCCCCCAGCTGGTGAATCAGAGGATCAGTGTGTTGTATTTGGGCTGATATTAGGGCGGGTCATGTCTTTGAGAGTGGAGGACGTGCAGCCTGTCCCCGACTGGCTCGGTGCTCTTCGTCTCGAGCAGTACTGCTCCACCTTCCAGGAGCTCGGACTCGGGACGGTTTGGGAATGCCGGGATCTGACCTCGTCTCAGCTGGAGCGTATGGGTGTGGCCCTGCCGGGGCACAGGAAGCGTATCCTGGGGAGTCTGCAGAAGATGTTCCCGTCCGAGCGAGGTCGGGAGGAGGATGAGGAGCAGAAACCGGTTCCACACGAGAGAACCAAATTCAGAACCAGACCTGACTCCAACCAGAACCAGAACAAAAAGGTCCTGCCGCCCATCCCACCCCGAGCCACCCAGAACTGCCCCCCTGTACCGTTCACGCCCGGCTCCGTTACCACCTTCTCCCAGATTCCTACTCCTGCACCCCGCCCCGTTCCTGTTCCTGTTCCTGTTCCTGTTCCTGTTCCACGATCCGTTCCAAACACTTTATCTCTCAAAGAGACGCCGTCCAAAGTGCTCCGGGACAAGAACTCGCCTGTCTCATCATCCAGATGCTCTTCCTCCTCATCCTCCTCCTCCTCCTCCGATCAGTTCCACCTGTACGAGCAGTGTTCCTCTCCTGCTCAGACTGAACACATCGTTCCTCCCCTCCCTCCTAAATCATACGCCGTCACCTCCCCCAGAGATCCTAAACCCTTCCCACCCTGTGTACTGCCCCAGAGACCTCCCGTCCCACCCCGTGGCTCCAACACCAGCAAGACCATACCCCTTCCCAAGAGCCCTGTGACTCTCAGGTAAGAGCAGAGCTTTCATTTAAATAATCTGGGGTCCCAGAATGGATCATATTAAAACACTTAATGTTTCACTTCCCAAAAATATTACTCGGAAATTATTCTAAATATGATAAACACAAATGTACAGACTAATTCGTATTTTTTTCAGGCTAATGAATTTTATTTTTCAGAATATCAAAAGATTATTTGGCTGAGCGTTTATGCATCGCCCCGCCTCTTTAAGACATGTCCTCTGTCTTTTTTTAAATTTTATTTTACCTTTGGCATCAAAGGCCTTACATAATGCTGCCACCATCAGGTGAAAGGCAGAATAGCAAATGTTGATTTCTTTAATTTCTTCTCTTAATGTAATGGAGATTTCATGTCTTTTTCACATAGTATCCCTGTTTTTATAATCAGCCTGTTGCTCCTCTTATAAGCTCCCATGAGCTGTTCTGCCCAGCAACCAAGCTCAGATTGGCCAGTCTGATTTGAATGCAAAAATCAGAACAGGCTTTAATTATAAGTTATGTATATATTGATGTATATAAATGTTACAGGCAATGTGCGAAAATTAGACACTGTACAAGATGCATAATGTTTTTAGGCAAAGAATTTAAATGTGTGAAATATCCACAGGTTGCAGGTTTTAGAGTGTGAGCTCTGGGTGTAGAATAGCAACTGTGAAACAGAACGGCTGCAGTTCTCATATGGGCCACGAGGTGGTGCCATTGTCTTGCATTTCCAGCCCAGACGACTGAATTAGTGGCCATGTTTTTTCTCTATCTTACAGACTTGCACCCGCTTCCTCAAATATCAGTCTCCTGTAAACCTTCAAATGCCGAATCCTCATCAGAGCCAAATAACAAATCCTTATTTAGAGGGAAAGACATGCTCAGTGTCTCAGATCCTCCACCAGACTTAACAGTGGAGGGTTAGGGATCAGGTGCTCTGGTTCTGTGTGTTTAAAGGGGAGTATAAAATCTGTCGATCTGCATTCTCTGTTTGGATGATGGACTAAAGGGATCGAAAGCCTGTAAAACACTGAAAACAGCACAAATGTTGAGCAGATATTTAACCAGCAAGAGTGCCAAGACATGTAAGCTGGCTCAGGGTTTAAGCGCTTCCTGAGTTCTTTGTGTAATTGTGTGGGCTCACTTCCTCTTTCTGCAGGAGAGACAGAGAGACTGATGTCATGATATTGAAGTGCATAGAAGATAAACAGGTTCAGGGTCATACGTGTGTGTGTACGTGTGTGTGTGTGTGTGTGTGTGTGTGTGTGTGTGTGTGTGTGAAGGAGAGACAGAGAATTCAGGAAGTCTCTGTGAACCCTGGTTACCTAAATTAGGTTATCCAAGCAAAGGCCCCGTTGCAGTGTGTGTGTGTATGTGACACTGTTGCACTTCCGCCTCTTTTTCGTTCCTCCCCTAACCCTCGGGTTCCTCCAGACCTTCTGTCCGTTTGCTGTTCGTTTGATCGACACTTCTTCCTCTTTTTTTGTGTTCTGTCCTGCTCTCTCTCTGTGGATCGGTGCTGTTCTGGAGCTTTTTAATGTGGACCTGAGCGAGACTGAAGCCGGATCGGTGAGGATCAGAGCGCCTTCGTCTTTCTTTCATCCTGCTTTTGTTATTTCTTATCGAATCTAATTCTTATCACGTTTTGTTCTCTCTGGCTGATCGCTTTTGTTCTTTGTAGTTCAGTGCTCTGTCTCTGTGTGTGTGTGTGTGTGTGTGCAGGTGCAGGATTGTTTTTTTGGAGTTTACATATATATATATATATATATATATTATCGCTCTAGGTGTAGTTAGTCAAAATACACTTCCTCTCTTTACACTTCTAAATGATTTTAATAAGAAAAGCCGCTGCAGTTCATCCTGTTGTTGTTGTTGTTGTTGTTGTTGTTGTTGTTGTGAGTGTGAGGTTTGCCTCCTCGGTCATGTTTACGATTCAAAGCAACAAAACTACAGTGTATAAATAATTAAATAGTACATTCAGCCAAGAGGGCAAAAACTTTTGCACAAGGCTGTTCTGGACTATGAAGTTCCATTGAGTCGTTGAGGTTGAGCAGGTTGATTAATTGATGATTCTCTGATTCCAATCCATTTATTGACTTATTGTGTTTCTTTAACTCTGATGATTCGCTCATTAATCTGACTCTCTGACTCTGTGATTTGATTCGTCTGATTGATTGATTGTGATACTGATTGATTGACTGGACTCATTAGATATGGTGGGTGGTGGCAAAAAGTCTCGGTCACCTTGTAGACGAGATGGGGGGGGGGTAACTTTAGGGTATGGGGGTTGATGGGCATTGTGGGAGCTGTGGTGGGGGAAGTCAGCAGACATGGCTAATTTTGGGAAAGTTCCTAGACGAGAACAGGTAGTACCTACAGATGAGTAAGAATCGCTCCTCTGATAGGGAACAGAGATTGTAAACAAAAGCCACAGGGGGTGAGGGGAGGCTGGTAGTGCTGCTAGTGCCCAGTTTCTTTCTGGTATCTCCTACCTGCCCAAATGATGCCCTGTGTGATTACTGAACCCCTGCCCCCTGAGTATTTACTCTCATCAGGATAAATAGAACAGTTTCACTTTTAACTTAAATCATAGAAAGTTATAGAGAAAAAGCTTTTGAAATGAATGACTTAATGTTTGGAGAGATTCGAGGGCATTAGATTAAATGCTTTTAATAGCACACACTGACGCCATTATGTTCACTAGTGAAGAGAAGTTCTCCACAAACAGAATGTGATCACAACAAAGTCACACAACTGCCTAAATACAGAAGTGTAGATCGTTTCCTGAAAATGAAGGTTTATTGCAGGACGTTTTACTCGATTTAGTCATTATTCGATTTATCCCTTGTTTCTGATTGGAGGAAATGTACAGACACAGTGAGGAGAAGCCAGATAAAGAATCCCTCGTTCCCTCTCTTTTAGGGACTGGCACAGCAGATGTGTGACAGCTGATCTGATCCTCTATTAAATGAAACCTGCACATGCCATGTTAGTGCTTTTTATTATAAGTACAGATTATGATGAGGTGTCCCTGGCATGTTCCCACATCCCTAATGAATCCTGACACTCCAGTGTTATCATGAGAATCTGAGAGTCTAACACTTCATTAATATCAAAATGCAATGTCAGACACTGTGCTTATTTCTCTTTTTATATTATAAACATAACCATATGTTCAATATTAATAATATACTTAGTACTATATACTCATTTTAATAAGAACAGAATAATTAGTGTGGGAAACGAGTTTTGTTTAATGTTATGGCAGCACTAAAACATTCACCATTCGGTCAGTGTTGGGTTCGAGGCGCCCTTCTGTATCTCTTAATGCATCATTACCGGGTTGAGACTGTTCTTGCACTGTTTTGAGACCCATTTTTGACCCTGTATGTTGTAGGAGTGGCTAATGACCTCTACCAGGCCCTTACTTGAAATAATGAACTTGTTCATGTAGCATAAAGATGTTTCTTCTAGACTGTGAAAGTTCTGATATTATGTGGAAGGGAAAAGATAAAATATGGTTGTTAGAGAGAGGCATGCTTTATAAGTGTGAGAGAGCAATGTGGTATCACTATAACCACAGAAACCCCCGTCACAACCAAAATACAATAAACAATGTGTCCAGCATCAACTAAGAACATCACAGGGTTCCTGTGGCTACGGGTTCCGTTATTTTTTACATGTACTGCTTCAAACAAAAGGCTTTTAAAAAGGCAGACATGAGACCCTAACTGATCGACTGGAGGGGAGAGAGGGATGAAGGGAAGCCCAAACCTGGAGTCTGATGCTCTCTGGAGACCAGAGTAAAGTCTGTAAGAGTCGTTAAAATATGTTATTAATAATAATATTCATCATTTCATTGTATAAACCTGAGAGATGGTCAGTAGTGTTACACTCACACTGGGAATGTTCATCACTTTAGAATGATATAGTTCTTATATCCTTATGGTTTATCAAGATTTTATCATTATATTATCATTAATGACGAATTAAATCTCTTTACAGATCAAATATTTACAGTGCAGTACCACTAGCATAAAATAAAACGATCTACACTGAGAGTTGAAGCTTTGGTTTGTTCTCAGTTTAATAAATACGCCCTGGTAATAGTAGTAGAGTAGAGTAGAGTAGAGTAGAGTAGAGTAGAGTAAATTGAGTTTTAATTAGTGGAACTAAAAGGTTCTGCTATTACGTGCAGGAGAAACAGCAGATAGTTTTATTTTCTCTTTATACTGAATAATGGCTTTAACTGTACAGATCCATGACTGGAGACGTTTCCTGTTAAAATCACTTGTTATAAAGGTAATATAATTAGTTTAAAGTCTGTTTCTGTGGGTTATAAAGATAAAGAAATCAGTTTCTTTAGAAAATGACTAATTTTCTTAATGTCTTTAATCAGTTTATCGGGTGTTCTTTCCCACAGCTCATCTCCAGCAGATGATCTCTCCGATCCAAATCGACCTGGGGACGTCCCACCCCGGATCAGAACTGGCCAAGAAATCTTCCAAATACGTTCCCCCTTTCAGAAAAGTGAGTAAATCTAAACATTAGGAGATAATGTATATCTTGAACCCAAACTTAAACCTGACCTGGGGACCAGAACACTAATGTACAATAACAGATACATGTAATGAATAAATACATATAATAATAATAACATAGATTCAAAACCTTGTGATGTTTTCAGATTTTATTTATAAATGTACACTCTGTGAGAGCGAGGTTATGATTAGTGTTTCTAATCAAAGCTACCCTGGCATGTGGTTTAACAGGTTTCCTGTTTAGATCTGATCCAAACATTTCTGACTCGTGCGGGCACAATGACGGACATTACAGCGTTTACATTCTGCTGCATCCTTTTACATTTTAATAAATGTTTGCACAGGGGATTAATTAATAATGAATGAATGAAAGTGTTAGAGATATGATATTTTATAGAGCTTACCTGCTGGAACTGTGGTTAAAAAAGGGCACCACTGCTCTGTCTCTTTTAGTTTATCTACAGCTTTAAGCAGGGTAAAGAGGCACTTCTAAATAAAGAATGGCTTGTTACTGTACAGATATATCAGTGTTTTCCTGTGTGTGCATATATAGGCAATGAAATCACTTTTCCTGCATTATCAGTGTTTATAATGATAATAAAAATAGGTTTTATCTTGATATCAGTGTTTATAAGGATGATCAGTTTTATCTCCGTGTTTTATTCCTAACTACACGTGGGACCTGCTGTCCCAGCTCAGCCTCCTAAAGTCATCCCCATATTATAAACAGAAGAGAAACAATAAAGAATCTCATATAAATTGTTACCTGGAGCAGAATGAACACATTGGGGGAGTCTGAACTCTACTTTGACTTTATTCATGTACATCAGAAGCCTGAAGGAAACTTTCAGGAAATTGGTGTTTGAACTCTGTTTACCTTTCTAATTAAACAACTTTGTATTTTTTATGCCTGTGTAACTGGTTTTTCTGTGCTTTCGGGACATTTCTGTGTTTCCTCGTTTGCATTTCTTTTAACAGTCTGTGTATTTTTATGTTTCCTGCTTTGGTTACTGGAATTCTGGAGCAAAATTTGTAAATACTTTACTCATTATTCAGAACAATCAGTTGAAGTATTTAATGTGTCACGTACGTAATGTCGAGGGAGGGGCAGGGAAATGCCTTTTTATTCACCGTTTGTAAAAGATCTGCATGCATTTATTTAATAATCCGTAGTATGTTAGGTTTGTAGGGTGATGAGGTATTAATTAGGGAAAGACTGATTAAACAGGCTGATTAATGTCATTAAGAGATTATTAGTATTGATCGATCAATGCACTCACAACGCTGAGATTCAAAAATAGGGGAAAAATGAAGTGAATTGAAAAGATGTTTGTGTTATTTAGTCTACAGGTTTTCACTCTGTAAATGTCAGGATGCTGTAACTCTCCCTCTTTTTCTCTCTTTTTCTAGGGTTAGACTCCACCAGCAGCTCAGATAGCTATGAGGAGCTGGGCACAATGAAGTGTGGAAACGGTGATACCTTAGACATGGCAAATAAGGTGTGTGTGTGTCTGTGTCTGTGTGTCTGTGTGTCTGTGTGTCTGTGTGTCTGTGTGTGTGTCTGTGTGTGTGTCTGTGTGTGTGTCTGTGTGTGTGTCTGTGTGTGTGTCTGTGTGTGTGTCTGTGTCTGTGTCTGTGTCTGTGTCTGTGTCTGTGTCTGTGTCTGTGTGTGTGTCTGTGTCTGTGTCTGTGTCTGTGTCTGTGTGTGTGTCTGTGTCTGTGTGTGTGTCTGTGTGTGTGTCTGTATCTCTGTGTGTGTGTGTGTGTCTGTATCTCTGTGTGTGTGTGTGTGTGTCTGTATCTCTGTGTGTGTGTGTGTGTGTCTGTATCTCTGTGTGTGTGTGTGTGTCTGTATCTCTGTGTGTGTGTGTGTGTCTGTATCTCTGTGTGTGTGTGTGTGTCTGTGTGTCTGTATCTCTGTGTGTGTGTGTGCGCGTGTGCGCGTGTGTGTGTGTGTGTGCGCCTTGCTCTATAACTCTCTCTCTCCTCGTACAGGACGAGTGCTACCAGGTCCGTCAGATCTTCGCCCAGAAGCTTCACATGGCTCTGGCCAAGCTTCTGTTGCCCCTGGAGTACATGGCCGTGTTCGCTTTGTGCGCCAAAGACCCGGTCAAGGAACGCCGTGCCCACGCCAGACAGTGCCTCCTGAAAAACATTAGCGTCCGCAGGGAATACATCAAACAGAATCCGATGGCACAAGGTGAGTCTCCATAAAAGCCGCATTTTTCAGCCACCGACTGAACGTTTTTATTTTTTAATCTACCTATTGCGCTGGTCAAATGTAAACTTGCGTCCCGTCCTGCTTCCTCCAGAGAAGCTCCTGTCCCTTTTGCCCGAGTACGTGGTGCCCTATATGATCCACCTGCTGGCACACGATCCGGACTTCACCAAACCGCAGGACTACGAGCAGTTACGGGATATGAAAGAGTGAGTGTTTCTTGCACACGGGTCGTGTGTGTGCGTGTGAGAACAATCCTCTAACCTCGCTACCTCTTCCCCCCCCCAACACACACACACACACACACACACACCAGGTGCCTGTGGTTCATGTTAGAAGTCCTGATGACGAAGAACGAGAACAACAGCCATTCTTTTCTCCGAAAGATGGTCGAGAACATCAAGCAGACGAAAGACGCCCAAGCGCCCGACGACCCCAAGGCCAACGAGGTCAGCTGAAACCCGCCGGAATGTTCCCCGTTTTGTCAACTCCGGCCTGACTTTGTGCTTTTTTGCGACCCGTAGAAGCTGTACGTCGTTTGCGACGTGGCCCTGTTCGTCATCACCAACAAGAGTACGTCGTGCCACCTGGACTCGCCCAAAGACCCTGTGCTGCCCGTCAAGTTCTTCACCCCGCCCGATAAGGTAAACTGGCACTGATTTAAGGTATCAGCCAAAGAGGCCTCCGCTAGGAATGCCCTCTTCCCCCCACATGCCCCAGGTCCTGTGTTTTGGGTCCGGGCCCAGTGACTGGCCCAGACTGTTGATACCAGGCGGGTTTGGCTCGAGGTGGATTGGATTCGTGGTGGCGTCGGCCAATTCCACACGACCTCCAAGAGTCGGTCGCTGTATTTTGCACGTTCCGTTCCGTTACAAGGAAACACCTGCGTGCCTCGTCCCAGACCGTTTCTGACGGGTAAACGATAAGCGCTGTAGCGCTGTAGTCCTTATCTCTACGTTGGCGGGGAAAGAAATAACGGCTGAATGACGGCTTCCTGGGGGCGGAGCCTACTTTTCAACCAGCCATAAAAAAAAAAAAAATAAAAAAAAAAAACTATAAAGGGTCTGGGCTAGCCGTTTTAATTCGGGGTTGCCAGGTCCCACCTTGGAAATGGGAAAGTAGGTCTATGGAAACAAGCCCAAAAGAAGCCAAATCTTTGTGTTCGCTTGCGTAGACTGAGTAGAACATTTATAGGAATATAAGCTCTCTCTCTCTCTCTCTCTCTGTCTGTCTCTGTCTCTCTCTCTCTCTGTCTCTCTCTGTCTGTCTCTCTCTCTCTGTCTGTCTCTCTCTCTCTGTCTGTCTCTCTCTCTCTCTCTCTGTCTGTCTGTCTCTCTCTCTGTCTGTCTGTCTCTCTCTCTCTCTGTCTCTCTCTCTCTCTCCGTCTCTCTCTCTGTCTCTCTCTCTGTCTGTCTCTCTCTCTCTGTCTGTCTCTCTCTCTCTCTCTCTGTCTGTCTCTCTCTCTCTCTCTCTCTCTGTCTGTCTCTCTCT
>JAUZST010010460.1:0-12403 GCA_034779995.1 Parotocinclus haroldoi | reverse complement strand
AGTCAACTGGTACAATTTTATTGAGAAAAATTTTCTGTCGCATGAAATTCCAGTAATTCACCACTAGATGGAGCCAGAAATTCTTTCTCAGCGTGAACGCTCGATCTTGGGTTTTAATACGAATTAACTTTTAATTCGGCAAATTATGAACCAGTGCAGCAGTCAGTAATATTTTTAAACAGTTTTTATTAGCTGTAGTGTACATTGTACAGTTGTACGCTGTGAGAGTTTAAATAGAAAAATATGTGGGGGCTCGGGCACATGCGATTCAATTAAAAGACCACCAGATGGCGCCATGTATTCGCGCTCTAAATACAGTGGAACCTGCATTTATGAGTAATGCCTTTGGAAAGGCATTTATATTTATTTTGTATTTATATTTCTCTAAATTACAATAACAATCAATAATAAATGCATTATTCACTTTAATTCTGTCTCTGTTATCAGGGAGCTAATCGGTCGATCTCTCGAGCTTCCCAGAGAGCCCAGGTTCCAAATAAACGAGCTCAGTGAGCCGGAAGCCCAACAATCAACCTGCTGTGGATTTGCATAGAAGCTTCCAGAGAGTGAGCGATGGGTGGGAGAATAAGAACCGAGAGATGAGCTGAAATGAAAGAAAGAAAGGTCTGTATCAGACCACATAAAGACTTTTAACCTTTTAGGATTTAGGAAGAACGACATGAAACCTAGGCAGGTGTCCAGATCTCAGATAAAGCACTGCCCCCTGGAGAGCCACAGCCACAGTCTGCTAACAGCAGGATTTGATCTACGCAAACAGATTCTTCTGCAAAGTTTTACTGTGAGCTGCTAAGCGGGTACATACAGTTCCAGAAATTGACCACATGAGGGCGCCAAAATCGTTTATTGTGATGCTCAATTATCATTAGGGTAAATGTATTACTATAAAAAATATTTGACGATTATTAATTCATCTAAAATTCGATTTTATTTCTCGACGAGTGATAAGTCCACTTAACAGAATCGCTCAAAATGATTAAAAATAGCTAAATCATTTAACAGCTCCCAGACACAGAGAATATGTATTTATTTTATTTATTATTTCTAAGATTAGAAGTAGGAATAACGTGAAAATCAGTGACACAGAAGTTTTTTTCCGCAACATTTCCTATGCTCGATTGGTCTGTGGCTCTCCAGGAATAAAGACCTGAAAATAAAATGTTTGTTTAAATTAAATTTGCTTATTATTGTGATGGGACTGTGCAAATATGTCATGTTGGTGCATTTTGGGTTTTTTTTTTGTTTGAGACTCTGGTCTTCACGCAGACCAGGGGTGCCCCCGCACGACATTTTATGAGTACATCAGGCGCAACGGTTTTACAGTAACTAGGGATTCAAAATTGGATTTATTTTAGACTTAAAATCTGGTTAACTTACTAGTAAATCTTACTGCTAACTATTTTGTCATTTTATTTTTATATGTTATTGAACGTGCTTAGAAGGTGAGTTTACCTCCATAAAAGGTCAATCTTTACAAACTAGAATGCATATTGAAATATAATTTGTAATCATTTAGAGGGTTTTACAGTTAGTGTGGAGTGTACATTTTTAAAAATTGAATTCTCTCTCTCTACCACTTTATAATCGCTTTGGCAAACTGGACCGAGAATTCTAGGGTCTGGAAGTCTGAATTCATTACAATTATTAATGTAAGAACACCTTTTATAGCAAACAAAGCACAATACTAACTCCATATCTAATAACTTTCAGATAATATTATATCATATCCAATGTGCAATGTGCATAGAGCAGTTTGTTAATCACCTACCAAACAAAGATCATACATCCAATTATAATGTATTAGTGGGTGGTATTTTAAGGATGAATTTCAGGTGAGTCTGTAAGGACTGATAATTAGCCATGCTGCACCACTGCCTATAAAGAGACTTCTTTTTTTTTTTTTTTTTTTTTAATTTTGCCGTCTGGGGCTTTCATAGATCTTTAATTCGATCTCAGTCTGACTTTTTACGTTTACCTGTATTATAATGCACTATTGATTAATCAGTGATGGTGTCATTAAAACGCAGCGTGTCTCAGGGGGTGAATTCTTCTCTAATGCATGAAGAGAGAGAGCACAAACTGAGATGTTAAAGGTTTTATTAATATGATGTGTGTTTAACTACAGATTTATGCAAAGATTTAATAAGCCACGTCCGCTAAGTCCTGCCATCATATGAAAAGGGCCAAACCGTTTGATTATTTTTAACTATTTATCTTTAAATATGTGCATTAAACTGTACACAAATGTGTCAGAATGTCATTTCTTTTCTGCATAGATGCCCAGACTTTTGCTTAAGACTGTAATGTAATGTGGTGCTGTTGTGCAAACGGACTTTTTTCACACAATGTGCTCAAAATAAAGGACATTCTTACAGCGTGTAAGAAATCAGCGTCTTGTAATTATTCCTCATTGTTTTAATTAGGTATTTGTTTATTTTACTTGGATCACTTAACGTTTATGGGGTCTACAGACAAGGATTGTACTTTACGTCGCTAATAAAACATTTCTTAAATGGAAATGTGAGTTAATCATGCACAGTGTTGTAGATTAGCTTCTTTCAGGACACCAAATAATGAACATAAAAGTAATCCTCATCTTTAATTCGCAAATAACCACGTTTCATTCATTTCTTATTCGTTCAAGAATTTAGTTTTAAAACGGTACACAAGTCAATATAAACATAAGCGTAACAGTAAATCCTACGTCACGAACTACTAATCCCTTGAGGCATTTCGCGGCAATGTAGTCACAATACTGTGTAGGAGTAAAATGCTGTTTATTCAGGCAACAAAACATTAGAGTTTCAGCAATAAAGTGTGAACTCACACATAGACTCAAACATGTATCCCATATTTCCACTTAATGTGTAAATAAAAATCTGAGGCGTTATTGTAATCACGTGATGCACTTTTCGCGCCAACTGTGACTCCTCCTACTTCACGTGGTATCCCTGCTAGCGAATTATACAGGCATGAAAATGTAAATTTAAAAAAAGGCTAAAAGGGTGCCAAGTAAAACAGAATATTAGTTGAAACTATGTGTAAACTACTTTTTAAAACTATATGTAATCGTTATAAACCGCTATACATACGAAAACGCCGATTTCTGCAAGAAAACGGATTCTATGACATCATCAACAAATGCATCATGGGATATGTAGTCCGGTGATCGACAAACCCTAAGTACACAGTCATTTACGCTTGGATTGGTGATTGGTTTGCCATTGGTTTGAAACTTTGGAGCGATTTTTAAACTGGATAAATTAGGTGATAAAGTCCATTTAATAAATACAATACAATACAGTAAATAGCAGTTGAAACAGCCCATATTCTCACGTAGCAGTCTGGGGTTACCTGCTCTAAAGACTGATGTTTGAAAAGTATTGTAAAAACAATTTGGTGTGAAGTTTGTACATCTTCCCAACACCCACTGGTGTTTCTGTGAGACCTCGTAAGGTTATTGATCGGTTAATAGCATAAGTTAGGCTTGTATTTTTGTAGTTCTGTTAAAACATGAACGTATAAGAAGTTAAAACAGAAGAATGGCAACCAATAACCCAAATGGAGCCAGAGGGAGGTAAGGCATCCAGTTCCAGTGATGCCTGTTTATTTTAGTACAAATTGTGGAACAGAAAAGGGTCAGTATGCAAGCTCTGGGGATGTATTCTATTTTTCTATTAACAAGACAAGCTATTTGTTTTTTATTACTAATTTTATTTTGCTGGTTTGCTCCTCGTTTTGAAGATGTTCAAAAATCAGTAAACCAAAGTGACCCTATGTAATAAATAATACTTGTTAAATGTTTGGAATTGCTTATTTTTTATAAGGTGTGTGACCACTGGATGGCACTGTCATTGTCTGTGGCAGCAAATACAATACAATACACAATATGAACAAAAGTATCGGGACATCTCCACAGCAGTGTAAATCCATAGGCGTTCGTACATTGCATCTGTAAGAGATTCCACTCCATTTTGGACTGTGTCTGTGTCCAATTTCATCCCCGTTCCTCCATGCGGCTCACGAGCTCCGCCCCAGTTCATTCCAAAAGGTGTTTGGTTTCTAGCGCAACAAATTCTAAGGTCTTCACGGACTATCCACGACAAAGAGGCGTGTCCCAATACTTTTGTCCATGTCGTGTATCGGTCCAGAACTTTTAATCCTGACCAGTTCAGGGTGAGATATTCCCTTCCAATAAGTGACTCCAAACAGGACGTGAAGGCACGTTAATCGGTGTCGATTCACTCACCATGAATTCTGGATGGGGAAGCTGAGGGGAAGTGACATAGGATGTATCATTCGTGTTCTCTAATGGCAGAACAATGCGGCGGTACGAGGAATCCAAAGACTTTATTCCATAAATCATCCCCGAGAGAGCGGTTTCGACTGTAGATCACACCACGTGCTCAGGAAAATCCCAGAGTCCAGGTGTGATCCCGGGTTTTTGGACGCTGGCCTTGCATTGTGCCATCAGATCTTCATTGGCCTCTGAGGCCGTGGACCTAAACAATAGGGTTTCCTCATTGCTGAGGTGAAAAACAAGAAGTGTCTCATGATTGCTCCCATCTGAAACGGATATGTGCGCCTAAAGCACGGGGAGCAGCGGCCGCCGGGACGCCATTGTGCACACGGGCCTTTCTGCTTACTTTCCTCTCTGAGCTAATTTATCTGCCGGAAGCAGCGCTGTCCTAAAGCCGGGCCCAAGCACGAGAGAAAAAAGACCAGCCAGATAATGAAGCGCTGCTGGATTCAGGACGAGGCACATCGGGGGTACTTGAACCCGGTGGCAGTGCACCATTATCTCCTCGCAGTGAGCTTCCTGATCACGCTCAACTGTTTCCTGTACCTCAGCAATCCGACCACCTTAAAAACTCTGGCTGATTTCCAAATGGCTCCAAACTTCCTGTGTAGAAGTGCACTATGGAGGAGGCAGATAATGGCTTTTACACCCTAGGTAGTGCACTGTTTATACGAAGGAAATTCTTATAGAAAGTACAATATAAAGCCTTTTATAAACAACGTGCACCAGAGATCCAAACGTCAGGACTCAGTTTGTAGTTTATGAGACGTCCTTATCCAGAGCAACTCCGAAACAATCCAATAGTAGGATTTGAACCCTGGACCTTCTGGTTCGCAGCCTAATGCCTTAACTACTAAAAAAACCCATATCGTCCCATAACAGAAACTCATCAGAGAGGAACAAATCCTCAAAGAATTATAAACTCAATCCTGACTTTATTGAGCCATGATTTGGGTTTGTATTCAGCCTTCAGGAAGCAGGACTTTGGAGATTTCATTTAATAAAAGTTTCAATATCTAAAGTCTCTCGTCGTCTCTCATCTAGATTCAAAATCTCAGAGTTTTCAGTTTCAGATTCTGATTTTATGAAAGCTGGAAATCTTACATGGTCACGGTTTATAAAACTAAAACATGATTCCTTTAGAGATGATGACAATAATTATTATTCATAATGATACAATAAACAAAGTGGCCTTTTAAGGACTGGAATAGGATCTTAAGATCAAATGAAAGTCTACTGGATTTGAATGGGAATAATTCTGATCGTTTCCCATTGTTACACATTGGAGTGCAGTAATTCACACAGAACTCTGATAAATAAGAAAACAAACCATAGAGAGAGAGTGAAACCCAAAATATTGGGTCATACTGTGCCTCTTAAGCAAAATAAAAGCTTTAAACGCCCTACAAGCTCTTGTAGGTGGAATGTTGGGGCGTCCCAATACTTTTGCCACAAGTCTAATATGGATCAGTTTCAGTCTCAGGGCCAGAGGTCAGTGCCAGCTGCTGGAAGTGTGGAAGTGGAGCAGTAGTTCCTGAGGACATGGGTTCGAACCCTGGACTGGCCTGGAAAAGTGAAGGTCCAGGCGCCTAACTTCTACACTAAAAAATATCATCAATTGTCTGGTTACAACTGTGCATTTTAAGGCTAACGACCATATATAACTTCCTGTCGATGGTAGACCCAAACAAATCAACTATAAGCTAATCTTCATTGCATGTCTTTGTGAGCTTTAGAATATCTTTCCATCCTGTTCCTTTTCTAAAAAAAAAGGCATTTCTTGGGTCTAATGGAGCTCTATGACTGTGTTTGGGTCATGTTCTGCTGGGAGACCTTGAGTTTGGGCTTCCATATTTTGGATCCGTTCCACATTGGGATGGTTTTTACTGACAGTGTAGTGCACTCTCATGTCTCATGTCTGGATTATATACTTAACAATGGTGAGTCTTTTGGGATCTCCTTCCCATCTGGTCAATACGATAAAGGTGTCACGTAAACTTTACTGCCTATTGTGTGTCAGCAGAGCGACATCCTCCCATTCTGCTGCACGTGTGAGTTTTGGTTACTGACGGCCTTTCTCTCCAAGGCCGTGTGTCAGCTCGGCTTCAAAGCCCCAACAAACAGCCCCGCTTTGACTAATGAGTCTCGAGGACCGACTCGGTCACCCTTCGACAAGCAAACGCCGGCGACTTCCTGCTCCAGCGAGGACTCGCCGCGTTCATTAGCAGAAAGATTTTTCTAGGGACGGAGCAGACATGGAGCTGCCGCCCCGCTCACAGGCGAGGGCTCCGTCCGTGTTTGCACAGCGTTTATTTTTGAGTTAATTGTGTTCTTTGGCGAAACCGAGATTAGATTAGTCTGTGGATTACCCGTTTGAATGTCTGGTCAGTTTACTCGCTCGGATCAATACCGGTTTTACCTTTGAAACTTTCTGTGTTGACCAAAAGCAGCCTAATTCGTTTAGATAGCGTTCGCTTGGCATGCATCTGTGTGGTCCCCTGACTGAGAGCTCGGGGCTTAGCACTCTTGAGTCTCGGGGTTTTGAGAATCGTGCATGCGCGTCTCTAAAGTGGATGCCGATCTCTGAAACGCAACTAAGGGCTCTCGAGAACCGGCAGCATGACGCTGCACTTACAAAAAGAATTGGTGAGAGAAAAACAAAAGCACAGTGTTAGGTTTCCTTGGTAATAATAGTAATCGTATAAAAGTCTCCCAGGCGCAGGTAACTCTTGTTTCTGCAGGTCTTTAATTTAGTTTGAGAAAGCAAAGATAGCAGGATTCAAATAAAAAAGAACGTCATATAACATTTCTGCTTATGGTTCTGTAATGTAAATATAAAGGATGTTTTCTTTACAAAAAATCATGTATTTGCAATATTGTGTAAAGGAGACAAAAGTATTCTAACTTAAAAGCACAGAAGGAAGGATGTCCTTTTTGCCATTTTTTATTATAAAGGTTTACAACATATTCCAATGAGCTATTATCAGGGTTTTCATAATAAAAAAAATCTTTAAGGCTAAAGGATTGTTATTGTATTGCTGTTATTGAAAAATAGTTTTATCCATGCCGTGCACCAGATATATCAAATAAAGAAGTAACATTGTAGATACCAATATCATTCCATCCATCCATTATCTTCTGCTCGATCCACACAGGGTCACGACCCTGGGCGCAAGTGCAGAAACAACCCTGGACAGGGTGCCAGTCACAATAAGGGACACGTTAGAGACACCAATTAACCTAAGACGCATGTATGTGGGAGAAAACCAGAGTAAACCCACACAGACACGGAGAGGACGTACTGACTTCACATAGAAAGACCCCAGGCTGCCCCACCATGGGACTGAACCCCGGATCTTGTTGCTGGGAGGCAGCGGTGCTACCCACCGTGCCGCCCACCTAATATGATGCAGTCCAGAAAAGAATATAGATTTGTTTTTAATTGCAATATCAGCTTTGTTCTAGGTAAGTGTTTTACGGGGTTGTGGAGGTAACATAGTTTCCAGGCCAGAAGGCGTTGGTGGTGAAATCGAGACAGCCTGACCGGTAGTATGGAGGGAACATAATGACATTTAAAAACGAAAGAAAGACCACCATTTGGTTAAATATATAACTCGTAATTAAAAAAAAAAAAAAGGAGCTGGAGTTTAAGAGAAATCTCCTGATCCAGCCGACTCTAAACGAATGAACAGTGTCTGTGAAATCTAAACCCTCCACTCCCCCATGATGACGTCACAGAGCTGGTGGATGTTAGAGACCTTGTGCTTCTCCACCTTCCGTTCGAGAATAATCTATGCCACAATACATGTTGGCACTCATGGTTCCCTCAAACCTTCATGCTCCCTACAGGGGGCCAACCCCAAACCATCGCATTCCCACTACAATGTGCACTAATAAGATCGTAACCTGGTCTCAGTCTCGACTCAAACCTGATATTACCCTAGACTAGGCCCACAACGTTAGCCTTGTTTTATGTTATGTTATGTTCTTACGACTGGACGTGTCTTATGTAGAGGAGGTCTGACGGTAAAAGCGACCCCATGAAGGGCCTTTTCTGAACCGGGGTTTCATCCTGTGCCCATTTTTCCACAGCAAAAGGCGCCGGACACAAGACCGTGACCAGGATTAAGGGTGTCAAAGAATAGAGGTGATTTGGAAATTTTGAATAAATGTGATAAAGCAACTGTCTGTAATTTGGCATGTTATTTGTACATCCATTCAAGCTTTACTTTCGACGCGTGTTTGCACAACATGGCACCCTTTGGCAAGGACTTCTTTTTTCCAGGCGAGCTCTTCTTCCTAGATATGCAGAAAGGTTCAATATTTAGGTTCATACCCAGCAGGTGCCGTTTTAAACAAATAAACCGGTTTATTTTTTGCTCCTAGACAGACGATTAATCTCACAGCCCACACTTCTGCTCGCTACCTCTTCTGCCTGGCCCAATGGCGGAAGCAATACTCCAGGAGAAGCTGCTTCTGCTGATTTTGAAACTGTACTGTGCTAAAACCTTTTGGTACTCCGTCCAGGAATAATCGCTTTGTTAAAGCGTAACCTAAAGTCAGCGCTGAGTGTAAAACAAAAACGGGAGTCTGTTCTCTCAGTGTTTTATTGCGAGCTGAACATGTTTTGCTCTGGTCGTTGTGAAACAAACAGGCATTCTCATCCGCCAATCGCTCGCCCCTCTCATTTGGAAAGCAGAAGCGAAACGCTCGTCTCTCTGTGAATTCTCCACGCTCTGCAGAAACCTCGGCCCTCAATGAGACCAAAACACAAATCTGTCGGACTCTGATAGCGCTTGTCGCAACACACTGGAACATGTGCTGCTGGTGATAGCAATTCCTCTGGGTTCCTCGCTTCTCTCGGGCTTGGGGAATGGAAGAAAAACACAGCAAGTCGGCTCAGAATTTCAGATTAACCAGGTTATCACAGGTGATACCCAGTCATTTAGCGTTTTGGGTTATTTTATTCCATTTTTCCCTGCAAATATGTCTTAAATCCTCCCCTTTCATCCCATTTTCCTCTTCCAAATCCTCCATTAGGGATGGGTCAGGACTGCAAAAACAGGTCCAGTCTGGTACCCGTACCCTTCTCTTCCACAGCCACGCCTTCATCATGTGTGCAGCATGTGGTTTATTTGTGTTTTCTCTCGTTATAAAATGGACGGACGTCCCTCCTAAAGATGTTTTCTTATATCTCGGTGTCCTTTATTGCATTAATGCTGCATCGCATAAGTGTAAATGACCTTTACCAAGGGTGCCAAAGCCTGGCTTTTGGACTTGTTCCTCATAAGAGGATACCAGACATGTAACCCCGAGCTCCTACTGAAGACAGCTTTGGGTAATGTTGCGGGGGAAAAAAAATAGAATTCGAGTTTCAGTTCTCGTTTGTAGGCAATCGTGAAAAGCCAGCCATCCCTGGGGAGACAGTTTTCATACGGTTCAGTCCAAACCGCAGAGGAAACGGTGAACGAACATGCTTTTAGTTACTGGTGTTTGTAGAGTCAGTTACAGTTAGCATTTGGCTGTCTGTTTGGAGACGGTTCGTGGCTTCCTGTATACTGTAGGGTCACTACGAAGGTCTTGATTTCTCGTCGCGATTTATGTTCCAAACGTAGAGCCATTTCCTTTTGTATGCAGAGTCTTTGGCAAATTAAAACTTTTATTTCATTTAATTTGTGAATAAACATCCGTTCCTGCATTTCAGGCCTTCAGCACATTCCAAAACATAGGGTAATGATGTAATGATGAGAAAAGATGGGAAGGGATTTCCTGTAGATATGTCTCCCTTTACAGACCATAATGTCATTAAACCATTCCGAATCTGGAGGGATTTCAGTCCTAAAGACTGAACTGAAGAGGGGTGATCTCTCTCCACTCTCTCCGATGGCTGTCATTCATTAATAGTAAGGGATTAGTTTATCCCTTAACCTTTATCGAGCGCTACAATACAGAGTTACATTCACAAACACCACTTAAACTTTACTGCACAAAAAAACAAGCCTCGTGTTATAACCAGCGCCACAAGCTCCGCCCACTCCTCTGGGCTCGGAGGCATCCGGGATGGACCGTCACCATGGGAACAGGGATTGTGCTTAAAAAAAACCCCAAAAAACCTTTTTTTGTGTGTGTATGTATTTCTATCAGAGTGTGTCATGCTTCCCTGTGTGGTTTCGGTCTGAAACTGTGTGTGATATTGAAACTGGCATCGGTTTCACTGTGCCAACAGAGACATCTCTCTACAATCTGGTTGTACATCATCAAATCTTTAGGCGTGTCGTTCTGACCTTCCCTTATCGGAATATAGCTCAAGTATTGTTGTTACTCCACTTTGTCCAAACACACACACACACACACACACACAGACACAGACACACAGAGACACACTTCCCCCACATTTGACCCGTGACCCTGTAGGTTTGGCTGTCGCCGGTGGTAAAGCCTCTGTGAGTGTGCCAGTGAATGTGTGTGTCACTTCGAGACTTCTCATGAGTTGTGAAAGAGGCAGAACAGAAATAGCAGCAGACAGATGCAGGCAGACGCTTTCACTCAGGTCCTCTTCATGTGTTTCTGCTTGGGTTTGCAGAGAAAAGAGACGAGAGAAAGGCAGACAGACCCTGTGTCCTTCCTCTAAGTACTTCTAATAAAATTCAAGTACAAATGTCTTTTCTCTTCTCTGTGATTTTCTCTAATATAATCCTAAGAGGTTTTATTTACAGCCACTCTGGGCTAAGAGGACGTTCATTACATTCGATTGCAAACAGCTTGATTGACGCAAACAAATGGCAGATGCTGTTATTGGACGTATTTAAACCGTTTTTCATCTCCAGTCCCAGACTCTATTAGACTAATTCAGTTCATTCGCATGGGCAGCACCAAGCCGGTTGAACCAAAAAAATCGATTCCCCTTTAAAGGTGAGACTCTTGGGGATTTAAAAAAAAACTCTCCTGACACTCTTGAACCTGAACGAGTGAGAATCCCCTGCCCCTGATATATTAAGGTGCCCCCTCCATTCATTTAATGAATGCAAAAACACTTGTGTCACTTCCCAAAAAACATTAGGTTGATGTTCTGACTAAACGGTCGCTTTTTAAACCCTGTTTTTGAGACGAGTCCATTAAGAAAGAAAAAAAAACCTGGAATGCAAAAAAAGACGTAGAAAAATAAAAAATAATCCAGTTCAACATCTATTTTTTTAAAACTTCATATTAGAAGCGCTAAAAGCCGCCCCTTAAAATCCACCTTTCCCCTTCTCGTCGATCTGAACCTGTTAAAGTTCTGCGGAACTATTTCATTTCATCCAAGCATCCAGTCTAGCAATGACATGCAAATGTGCAACAAGTCGTAGCTTGGTCACTTTTTATCCGATTCTAAACATGGTATTGGTTTTCTAAAGCTCTCGGTCTCTAGTCTTTAGATGAAGCATCAGGTCCGTTTAAAATATTTGCAAGAAGAGTCTCACGAATGATTCACACACTCAAAGAGGAACATACAAAGGACTCTTGAGGTTATGAGATTTTTGCTGGTCTTTTGCTTCTTTTATTTGCGCCTTCTCTGCTGCACACTTGGCTCTTGGTGCGATCTTGGGACCCGACCCCGTACCTTGATAGAGCCTTTTATTGTCTTTAATCCTGTTTGCTGAGCACAATCCCTGTTCCCATGGTGACGGTCCATTCTAGATGCCTCCGAGCCCAGAGAAGTGGGCGTGGGCGGAGCTTGTGGGCGTGGTTATAACACGAGGCTTGTTTTTGGTACAGTAAAGTTGTAAGTGGTATTTGTGAATGTAACTCTATCGTAGAGCTTGATAAAAGTTTATTTGGTGCTCTTTATTAAGATACGGTGTCATTTTACGATCTACGTTCTCATGAGTGTGTGTGTGTTTGTGTGTGTGTGTGTGTGTGTGCGCGTATAAGGGAAGCTGAAGTGGAGAAGCTTGATTGTGCAACCTGGCTCAAATGAAGTGTGAACTGGATCTGTAATGATAACGCTCACTTTAAATAACTCTACCTGTCACACACACACACACACACACACACACACACACACACACACACACACACACACACACACACACACACAAACACACA